>CAUJNA010000007.1:130000-132500 GCA_963377175.1 Effrenium voratum | reverse complement strand
CTTCCCTCTTCCTCAGTTTGGATCCAGGAAAGCAAATGGCAGCACATGCTACGTCCTCATCTAAATGCACCCTGGGTACACAGGCTTCTTCGGAAGATTGGTTTCCGTGAACATCTAGTTGACTTTCGTCGTCATTCGTTGTCCTCACCTACGTCATTGTCTCTTCACAAGCGGTTTCGACGACGACTCCATCCTGATCTTCATCGTCAACTGCGGCCAGAGATGTTGGATGACATACAAGCACACTATTCCACTCTTTATCGGCTGGGATCCAACACTGGTGCGTCGTTTCAAACCATACGCGATCTTTTATCGGCGGCCTTTCCATCCACCCAGCTCTACTATTTCCTGCGACTTTCCACCTTTGTCAACGAGCCTTTTCGCTCCAAGGCTCAGAAGCTCCTTGCCCAGGTCTTGCGTAAGCGACAACTTCAGGTACCAACTACCATGACACAACTACTTCTTCCACCTCTACACGATCGAAATCGAAATTGGAAGGCTCAGCTTGGAACATGGTTGCAGCGTTGGGTGGCATCTCACCGTGACCTCTTTCCTTCCTTATTTCTTCCAAAGATCCGGGTTGTGGAAACCCGCAGTGCCACCTTGGGAGACCGGATCTACAACTACCGCAAGTGGCAGCGCAGATGGACTCCTGATACATCGTTCCCGTGTCGCTGCATAGACAGGGACGACCGCACCACTTATCGCGCACATACACATGCAGTGATTTTGGATGACTTTTCACGCATCAACGCGGATATTGATCCTGACATCATGGCAGCATCCATGAAGGATCAGTATTTTGGTGATGTCGACAAACTTCAACAACGTTTTGACATGCCGCTTCGTAAACTGGCTCGCCGGTGGCATGTACAAAGATCCAGCTTCTCTATTGACTATCAACCTGTTCTGACGAAGTTGATTGATGAACATCGCTTCAACGTCCAAGACCGTGCTCACTGGACCTCCGCGTCATTGCAACGCACCACTCGTTCCCTGTCATCGTGGGTTGTAATTCCAGCTGATCATCCTTCTCAGATCAAAGGCGTCCGAAGTGCCAATGATCAGATGTTTACTTACTCCTCGTGGTCATCTCGATCGTGGCTCATTGTGCGTGGAGCTCAGCCAGAAATCCAACAACAGATTGGACTAAATGCTCTCAAAGGCCTTTATGAAGCCAAAGGCTTCAATCCTCATCTCCTACGTGATGTCCGGCGACGAGTTGCATCAAAATTAGCATGTTGCCTCGTTGCTTTTGCACTTGTTGCCTCTTTGTCTGTGTGCTTGCTGGTGTGTGCACGCATGTGCGTAGTTGGCTCGGATTCTGCGCCCGGACGGGACAGTGCAGACCACCAGCCAGGTCACCCTCGACCAATTCCCGAATTTCATCAACGGCAATGAGGTGCAACTCTTTGTCCAGACGCATGGCCTGGTGCACCTACGCAATGTTCAAGCACACAGTTCCTCACGCAGCATCCGGGCGACGCAGGGCCAGGCAACAGTGCGGCGATCCCGGTCACCAGTTCCCCGCCGATCCCGAGGTAGACTTACGCCTGGACACTCGGAAGATGAAGATGACTGGGGTGAATGGACCCAGACCGGCCTTCGAACTCAAGATGATCGGAGGCGACCTCGATCGCCATCCATTCCGCCAGTATGCCAGGTGGCGTCCGCCACGGTGGACTTGATTCATCTTCCCGTTCGGACTTCAGCGCCTTCGTTGGGCAGCCATCGCTTTGTGCTTCGCTCCGGCAGTCGGATTGAGGAAATTGCCATCATGATCGATGACGTTCTGTGCTGCACGCTTCCCTGCATTGCGGAGCTAGTCTTTCCTGAGCCAGCCAAGTGGAAGAAATCCTGGGAAACAGTCTACAGGAGCCTCATGCCGCACTGAAACAACATCATACAGGATGAGGACAGAGTAAGGTCTGTCTCCGAGCTGCCGGCTACGCGACCAAAATTCTTTTGCGTGGTTGTGCATTGCTTCGGACTTGTTGTCTTTCTTGCCTTGTCTTGCTGTCCTGAGTGTTCAAGTCATGATGGAACAAAATGTGCAGACGTTCATAACCTGGACCCATGGAGTGCAGCCGACGTGGTTGCAGTATCACTGTATCACGGACCCTCACTTCATGATCGCCTATCGGGAGTTCAAGTGGAAAGGCTATTGCGAATGCCGGTACCACCGCCACCTCCGCCACAGTTGGTTCTACCTCCTCCACCTCCACCACCACCACCGCCACCGAAGATTCTTCACCCACAGTTTATGCCCTCATTACGGACTTCAACCACTTCACCCCCCGAGGACAATCCTGCCCGGCACCTCTGAACGCACACGTCGGTCAGTTCGCAGTGCCGACCAACTCAGTGCTGATGATCTTCGGAGCCTCACGCGCACTCCAAAGCGCACTCGCGCATTGAACACTACCGCATCAACCACTGCAGAGCAATATTCCCGTGTTCACTCCCAAAAGGTCTACTCGTGCAACACGGTCCAGAACTA
>CAUJNA010000007.1:117500-125000 GCA_963377175.1 Effrenium voratum | reverse complement strand
CGCCCAAAACGTGCAAAAGGTCCTGGGAGGGATTAGGCAATACCAAAAGAAGCCTTGGGCAATACAACTTTTGAATGGTGAATGAGGATTCCAGGATTCCGAAAAGTTGTGGCATGGGCACATGAGCCAGTCCGTTTTTTGTTGTTGTTGTTTTTTTTGGGGGGGAACATATTATTTTGTTGGGCGGGGGGTTGTAGCTACCAATGTGACCTTCTCAAACCATCACTTGTGTACACCATTTAATTCGAACTTTGCACTTTGAGAGTCCCTCATTTATTTGATGTCAGGATTGCTATGCATCATTGCTGTGACTAGGATGTGAGAGCCAAATGGAAGAAATAATGTGCCTGGCTGCTGGGGGAAGGGATGTTTTTTTGCACCTCGGGGTTTGTGGCGGAGACGGAGCCAACCCAGCCGGACTAACAACAGGGGGCTATTGATCCCATGTTGTGACTGCAAGTATATTGTACATTCGCAGGGCTGCTACCCCAAAACAGAGCTTGTTGTTGAGGCCTTACTCGCATATACAATGGACCTGCGCGGCCTAGCCTAGGCAACACACAATTTTCAGGTTCTTCACCCTCCATTTCGAGCCCATGCTCAGCTAAATGTCTTTCTTCGTCATAATGAAGATTTCGAGTGGAAGACAAGAGAACCCTTGCCTACACGCTTGTCTAGCATACATGGTGGGTGAATCAGCATTCCTTAATCAAGGATTCTCCCAGGTATTGTTCCCTTCTTGTTGGCGAGGTGATGGATGTGCAATTTGCCTGAGAGTATGGAACCTGCCACTGGCCCAAGGATCCAGGTGAAACCGGGCAGCGCACGCCGTTCTGGCTCCGCTCTGCTCTATTTGAAAGGGGCCGGCCGCTGAGGATGACATAGAGAGTTCGTGGAAGGTGCTGCAAGACTGCTCTGACCCAGTTAGGTACCAGAACCAGCATGTTAGCATGTTGCGATGAAGGTGTGAATATAAGATATAGTATACATATGTATAATATATATATATATATATGAGCGTGCTTTTCCATGGGCCTCAGATGCATAGAAGGTCGACTGCGCGAAAGGGACAGCTGTTTGTTTGCGTAGCTCGAATCTAAGGTCGAGGAGGTTGCCAAAGTTGCCAAGTTCTTCCACGGCCGCCAGTTTCCTGGCGCACGCTCGCCTGTGGCCGTGAGCTTTGCTGACTTGCGACCGCCTGGCTACAAGGCAGGGGCCTTCTGGCTGAGTGTGGTCTTGTTCGAGGGCCCCCCCAAAAATGGCAACGGTTTCCCTCAGTTTCCTTTGCCAACAAGTTGTAAAGGATTTGGTTTCGAGCAAGTCCCTTGCCCACATGATGTCTGTCTCCATAGCCGCGCCAGGTCCCTGCCACGTCTTTAGGAGATCCTCAGCGCGTGAACTGCCGCCTTGCAGCACGCGGTGCAAACACCCGTTTGCAAAGCGACTTGCTACGCGACTGAGGCTTCAGGTCAAAGCCTCAGCTCGGATGTGAGAATTTTCTGAAATTGTTTGAAATTGTTTGGTTGAAATTCGTGGAACATTTGTTTGATTGGACGTTGACTGCCAGTTCTGAAGTGGCGTTGCCGCCGGGGCTGTTTGACTGACCGGCCAGCGACCCAGTGCGTGAGGGCGACGTGAGGCATGCTCAAGCTACAGAATCCAGGGCAGCGTTTTTGTAAGCACTGTGAGTGCTGTAGCTGCCACACCATGTGTCCGCACGGCGTGTGCCCCCCGTGTGCCGTACCCACCAGATGTCACTCAGACTTCTCATAGTTGAATGCTCTATGAATGAGGAATCTAGCTCGCAAAAGCCATCTTGTGCAAGGAATCGATTTGTGCAAGGACGCAGGTGAAGCAGAGGGTAGCAGATGATGCTTGCAACAACGCATTGCCACATATTCGGTGGATGGCACTGGTTCAATGGTATCCCGCGAGTCGAACATCCTAAACATGTGGGACGGCTTGAAGCGCCAGACTTGATGTAACACTGCAACAAGATGTGGTTTGTCTTTTAAGGAACTTGCGCAGTGTTTTTTGCTGTGTTTGTCTGATCTCGCTTTCTTTTGCTTCAAGGCTAAGACACGACTTCGTGAACCTCACGCTCGCTTTGGTGCGGGTGTGTGGCAAAGAATGGAGTTGCTGCATGCATAATTTGTCCAGTTTCAAAAGCGTGTGAAACCGCTGAGACATGTGCAGTTCTGCTCCCAAGCAATGGTGGACACAGACTCTTCGCCATCAAGCCTTCCCTAATATGAAAAGGCATGCGAGAGCCGCAAGATTGGGCTTGAACCTTCAGACAAGAATAGAAATTGCCCGTGGCGCCAGAGTCTTTGCCAGTTTTCATGTGTTTGCCTCGATGTCACTTGACTGCTTGCGCTGTGTGAAATGCTATGAGGGCTTGGCACCCCAGAGCAGAACTCACAGGCGAGCCACCAGTTTCCCATTGGTTTATGGGGCCCTTCGGTCACGTTGCAAGTTATGAAATCATTTGATTTCAGCTTTCAGCCCATCGGCCTCAGGGACCAAGCTCGCCCTGTCTCTGACTGTTCCCGTGTAACCTCTCCATGTTCCCATTCGCACCAATTTGCACATTTGCAGTGACGCTGCAGGATTCCAATGCCAAGTCATGTCAATCCCAACCGACACCCTGCCCTCAATTCAAAGCTTGGAGCCGGCAGCGCGCAATTTCAGCTCCAAATCGCAATGTACAGTGCGGCTCAAAGTACACCAACTTGAGAAAGCCCCCGGATTCTCAGGGGCCTGAGGTGGCAAGCCCTCGAAAGCTTCGAGCCGTCTCCGCCTTGCGGCTTAATGAACACTGCAGATGCTGACCGATAGGCAACGCATTTGCCTTTCCTGAAATTCAGGGCACGCTCTGCAAGGATTCCTGGCCAATTTGTGTCTCTCGAACTCACACTAGGTCGCTTGTTGCCTTCCTGTCTGCCCCACCCCTTCCTGGATTAGCAGATTCACACTGAAACGTTCACCTGAGCCACAATCAAAACCCGGGTAGATGAAGGTTAGTAAGGGACGATCCTAGCCAGAAGCGGCAGCGGCCGCCTTTGTATTTCCTTACATGGTTCTGGGACCGGGTTTTAATTATAACTCACCTCTTCATTCTTTCAAAAGGAGAAGTTCTCGAGCTTGGATCGTGGAATATGACAGGTTTAGATACCTTTGAGGGGTTCGTTTCGTTTTGTTTGTCTTGCAGAGCTTGGTCTCGAACTTCAAGAATCGTGCTTCGATCCAGGGTTGGGTCAGATTTCCCAGATTCCCAACGAAATTTGTATCCAAAAGGTTCCCACTTTGGAATGAAGTCTGACCTTGTGCAAAGCACTGCACCGAGTCAAACTTACCTCTTGCAGAGCTCGGGAAGCACCCGCACCGAAAGGGTCGTATCCAAATCGTATCCAAGCTGCAAATGTGGCGTGTTCCATTTGGACAAGTTGCCCAGGCCGAGCTGGAAACGGGCCTCGATGGGAGACTCCCTCCGCTTGCCTCGAAGTTCCGCCGAGGGATTTTTATTTTGAGGCATCGTTTTGCGGGTTCAAGCGAGGCGGCCAGTAGTGGCGATATTTTGTTTGCCACACTGGACGCATGTGAGCAGTGCATGTGCCCAAAGGGCCCCGCTTGTCGCCACAGTGGGCACGGACAATGAGCGAAACACAATCTTTGCCCGAGAGCCTGTTGACATGACCATGCCAGGAAACAGAACGGCCAACAGCAAATATGCGGCGATTTAATCGTGACAGAGAGTCATGTTTGATAGATCTACCGGAGTGATAGCGCAACACGATGTAGGATCAAATCAAAGGGAGATCAACGAAGCACTTCTTGTCATTGATTGCCACATCAGCATGGTTCCTTCAGCAAGCAGCGAAAACAGCAGCAACAACAAGCATTTGGGGGGGCAGCGGTGGCAGCGGCAGCAGCAGCAGCGGCAGCAGCAGCGGCAGCAGCAGCAGCAGCAGCAGCAGCAGAAGCAGCAGAAGCAGCAGAAGCAGCAGAAGCAGCAGCCGCCGACATTCCTGGCATTCGAGTCCGACATATTGACACATATTGCAATACGTGTAGTGTATATATATATATATAGACCGCTCTTTGATTGGATGTTTTCGTTATGTTGTTGGCAGCCCAGTACTGTGCATCAGTCCGCGGGTGCGATCACTGCAATTCCAGAGCGGAACTCGTGCACATCAGGTGTCATAAGCTTGAGCCACAGATTTGTTTGATATGTCTTACGAAACACGCGTGACACGTCTAGCTGAACCTGTCCCCCTGAAATCGATTGAGCAATGGACACCAATGCAGAGTCTGCGGAGAGCTCGTGCGACTCGAGTGCCCCGTCGGACAATGGGGAGGAGGAACCTGACTCCGACGCAACCACTCTAGCTGACATGCCCGAGGAGGCAGGCAATCAGCCCGGCGACATGGAGTTCATCTCCAAGTGCGTGAAGTACATGGATATGCTTGACGCGGCCCTGAGGGTGGCCTCTGTAGATTTGCAAAGTTGCTTTGGGACTGCCCCCATGTTAGTGGATGGTGATGCCCTCTTCAGAGAGGTCGGCTGGGACCCCTACACTGACTGGAGTTGTGGGGGGCAGCTGCTCCATTGCGTGTACTTGGCCGAGAAGATCTTTGCGGGACTGGTGGAGAGAGGTGTCCAGCTGCACCTCTTCTTCTTCGCTGCGGAGCTGAACTTCCTGGCGCCTCGCCAGCGCCTCTTGTGGCTGCTGCTCTGCGAGCACTTCCGCCGTGCAGAGGGCCAGGTGAATGGGATTCGGCACCACCTCTTTGAAGGGTCCTGGCTGGACAATGGTGGCGCTCTGCTGAGTCTGGCAAGGGCAACCAACCCATCCTGCGTTCTCACGGACTTTGCAAGGGCCGCGCCGCCACTGGGCGCAGATGATGTTACCCTCTCGGACCTGTCGCAAGTGAGGTCCTGCGGCTTCGTCCATTGGCTCCACTGCAAGGAGCTGCGGGCAGTGGATCTCGAAGGCCTCAAGACGGACGGGCCTCGGATCCGCGCGTCCACCCTAGAGCTTCGCGTGCCTTTCTCTGTGCCCCTGCGCCTCCTGTCCATCCGTTGCGCGAATTCGACTCCGCCCGAAGCTTCGCTTTGCCTAGAGCCCGACGCCTCACTGCGAGTATCCGTCGGGCTCCATGCTCTGGGGTGCTTGTCACCCGGTCAGGCAAGCAACGAGGACCCGACGCGCGGCTTGTGCGCGGTCTTCTGCGCATGCCTGGCGCTGATGGAGGTTTTGCCTCTTGAGATGCGCAGTGTGAGCAGATTGCAGCCACTGCCAGACAGCCTGGGTTTCTTGAACTTTGTGAGCAGGCTGCAGGAGGGCATGCAGCAAGCACTGGTGTGTCTAGGAAAGGCAGGTCCCGCCTGGGACAGAACGGCAGGTCCCGCCTGGGACAGCACGCTGGCCGACATTTTTGATGGCCGGCTGCTGTGGGCTTTGACCAGCAAATGCGTACGGGGGACAATCGTTTCTGGAGACGGCGACCTTACCTTATCGTCACACTCGTTGGAATTTACGGAGGGCCTTTGGCACAAGCTGCATGCAGGCAACCTCAACGACGCCTTCCAAAGCTTGGAACACAGCGAGACTTTGCCCGACAAATCACCGGCCAAGGCTACCGAGACCGACTCTGAGCCGCAGGTCGCGGATTTGCTACCGGTTCCGTGGGTATCGCAGGCTTTGGGGCATGGCGCAACCTTTGCGTGCGGCTCCAACCCGCAGCGGCCGTTTGCGCCCCATCATTACCACAGCTGTGCGCCATTGGATGCCGCTGAGCCAGATGCCTTTGCCACAGAGTCCTCTGCGCCTGTGCGGAATCTTAGGGTCGAAAACGAAGGGCGGCTGCAGGACATCCTGCAAACCTTGCAGCCGGATTGCAGGGTGGAGTTTCCGCGCAAAGGCAAGATGGAACGTTGGATGCGTCAAATTCGTGCGCGGGGAGTGGTGTTCACACTCGCCCACTTCACTGACCCAACCCGTGCCGACGCCCCTGTAACGAGTTTGAGTGCCCTGAAGGACCAGGTTCTTGAAGCGCACATGAGCAATGTTGCCGCCGGTCTATACCAAAGCCTATACCACAGAAAAAACAGGGGGATCAGCCAATGTCCCAATGTCCTTTGGGGAGAACAAGCAACATTGCCCCTTGCCCCGACGTGTTTCTGCAAATGACAAGGGGAATCCCATCTCGAACTGGCCGCGATTCGGTGTGATTGTTTGATTCGAAGTGGCTGCTGCAGAGAGTGTTGATTGTTCAGAACCCTCCAGGAGCTTTTGGGGCCTATGCCCCGTTTCCCCATTGTACTCAGCTTTCGCATGGACATGTCCGACCGGTACAAAGTGAAGAAAGCTCAGTTGGTGGCTGCACGCGACCAAAAGTTCCTGGAGTCCTTGTTGCAAGGCGGGCCCAAAGTGCTGGGCGGAAAATGAAGCAAACAACTGTTTAGGACATTGACATTTGAACGTTTGATGGGACCTAAGGGCTCTACGACCTGAGGCAGCCCTGCCCCGCGCCAGACCATCTCTGAGAAGACGGCGCCTGCCCAGCTGCAGGCGCTGCGTGCTGCCGCCGAGGCTCGGCTCACTGAGCGCCCTGGCTTGGGAACGGCCCCCCGCGGGACGAAGCGGATCGTCGGGTCCGTCGAGCGGGTTAAGCAGCAGGCCCTGGCGGCGCAGCAGAAGAAGAGCGCCAAGCAAAGCCTCGAGCAGGTGAAGAGCATCAAGGAGCAGTTCAAGAACCTCTCAAGTGCCCTGAAAGCCAAGGAGGTCGCGACCTTGCTCAAGCGCCTGCGGCGCTGGTGGGAGGAGGACAGCAAAGACGCCTTCTTTGAGGCTGCGAAGCTGTGTACGAAGGCCTGCCCGGAGCTGGATGAGAGCCTCCCCCAAGAGAAGTCCCGGCGTAAGCGCAGCTTCCAGATGCTGCAAGAGGTTCTGAGGGCTTGCGGGGGCCCGGAGACCTTGCAGGGCACCGAACTCTTGGAGAAGTTGCAGAAGTTGGCGCAGAAGCATTTGAAGATGCCGGCTTTGGCCGTGGCCTTGGGGGCCTCCCCGAAGGCCCAATCCAAGCGCACCCCGGCTTCCATCTCCGGGGTCGATCCGGAGGCTTGCGCTTTCCGGTTCCAGCTGCGTGCTTGCCCGGAGCACCTGGCCAGGCCGGTGGGCGCTGCAGACTCCCGAGTGCAGGCAGGGTCCCAGGGTGCAACTGCCTGCCGGTTGTTGCAGCCTTTTCAATCAGCCTCAACGAATTCCTATTATATAATGGAATTTCAGCTCGTGAATGGGGTTCACCTTGGAACGGCAAAACATGATTGCCACCCTGCAGGGCTTCAAGCCGGACCTGTGGCAGTCGACCCTGCTGGACGTGGTGGATGCGAACCAGTCCGCCCTGGTGCAAGCGCCCACGGCCTCGGGCAAAACCTTCATCGGCTTCTACGCCATGGAAAGGGTTTTGAGGCAAGGCGACGAGGGCGTTCTG
>CAUJNA010000007.1:37500-107500 GCA_963377175.1 Effrenium voratum | reverse complement strand
GCGACAAGCGCTGGAAATTGACACCCACCACTACGCTCACGCTCGTCCCCCTCGCACCCCTTCCTTCCCCGTCCCCCTGCCCTTCCCGTCCGCTCCCCCGAAGCTTCAGGCTATCTATTTGGCCCAAGGGGGGGGGGGGGTTGAGGCTTCTTGATTGTTGGTTGTGTTGGTGTTGGTCACCATAGGGCAGCCAGGCAATATTGTCCATTTATGTGTCGTCAGCCGTCTCTTCACTATGGGCATTTTAAGGCAGTTTGTTTGGCAATTGTGGTTGTGCAGAATTCCTTTGGTTGGGTGCTCCGGTGCTTCCCCATGATTGCCTGCCTCCGAGAACTTGGGCTGAAGCAAGCTTTGAAGGTAGACTTTGCGTTTCTCCACACTTATACTTCTTATGGCGACTGCTGAGTGTGCGCAAAGGGCTTGGGAAACCCAGAGGCAGGCGCCTCCCAACTGTCCTAGTTTGGCCATTGTTTGACATCTTGACCAAATGGAGTGGGTGTTATCACTTGTTGCTTCATGATTTGTTTCCACATTTGCTGTCACACCTGGCATTTGCAGATTGACAGCCAGTCTATTGAAAAACGGCAGCGCAGTTGAACAAAGTTGCATGTTACAGGACTACCCGGACTACCATAGTTTGCGAAAGGGGCTCATGTTCTATGCCTTGCATTCCCAAACAGGTCCAGACGGGAAATGCGGTTATGACAAGGGAACTGTTTGAACGTTGCTCTCATTCCTGCGCCAGGCTGTTCCGTTTGCCGAGGTACTTGTTGGAGAACATTGGTGCCCTGGTGCAGGAGCTGCAGACGGCAGACATGTTGCCGGCCATTTGCTTTCACAACGGCAGGCAAGGGTGCGAGAAGCTTGCGATGAGGCTGGGCTTAGGCTTGGCAAACCAGGAGAAGAGATGGCGAGAGGTCAACCAAGTCGATGCAAAGCTGGAGCAGCTTAGAAATCGCTTGGGTGCGGTGCAGGCCAGCCTTGCTCGGGTCGAGCAGCTTCAAGCAAGCGGGGAGGGAGGTACAATCAAGGTCTCAGGGGGGGAGATGGATATGATTGAGATGGAGAAGGGGATCATGAGCGAGATTTATCGTCTCCAAGCGATTCCTCGGGAGTTCACCTGGACACCGGCTGGGCAGCAGCAACTCACCCCTTCTTATGTGGATGAAGAGCTTCCCCGGTTCCACCACTTTGACCACAGGAACCCCTTGCACCAACTCCTTCTACGTGGCATCGGTGTGCACCACGCTGGCCTGGCAGCCCCGTACCGAAAGCTGGTGGAGCGCTTGTTCCGCATGCAGCGCTTGGGCATCGTGGTGTCCACCTCGACGTTGGCCTTGGGAATCAACATGCCGTCCAAGACCTCGGTGTTCGCCGGGGCCTCGGTCTATTTGACCCCCATGCAGTTCCAGCAGGAGGCGGGACGGGCAGGGCGCAGGGGCTTTGACCTCCGCGGGCACACAGTCTTCTTTGGTGTTCGGTCCAAGGAGGTGCAGCAACTGTTGGTGGGGGAGCTACCGGTGATGCAGGGCAACGAGCCCCTGACCGCCTCACTGGCTTTGTGTCTTGCCACGAAGGCCCAAATTCTGCCGACCACAGCCTCGGCTGTGGCAGGGGCAGCCGGCCGCGCGCTTTGCCCTTTCGCGTGCCAGGGGGCCAGCAGTCGGGCCCAGAGAGCCAACATGTTGTGCTTTTTGATGCGCCAGCTCTTCCACGAGGGCTTCCTGGGTGCCTCAGGGGTCACAGACTTTGCAGGCTTTGTGGCGCATGTCTGGTGGCAGGAGCCAGGCAACTTTGCCTTCGTGGCCTTGCTGCAGGAGCGGGGACTACTGACAAAGCTTTGCCAGGGCCCTCGCGAACACTTGGTGGCGGTGCTGTGCCACTTCTTCAACCGGAAGCAATTGGAGGGCTGGCAGTGCCGGAAGAAGACACGGCCCAAGACGTCTTTGGTGGTCCTGCCTCCGCTGCCTCCTGAGCTGCAGATGTTGCTGCGCACCCACACACTGCGGACGTTGCAGTTGGCGGTGGCGCAGCTGCGAATGGTGGTGCCGCAGCTGGGCCCCGGCGACACGCTGCCCCTGACCCGGGCCCGGCCCTGCGTCGTCGGAAGTGGTGCCAAAAGCGGTAACGACCTGCGCTCGCCCTTTGTGGCTTTGTCCCGGGGAGACGACGACTTCGGCAGCATCTCGGAGTTGTGTGCGACGGCTCGAGAGGGCCTGCGTCTGGACCCCAGCATGTTCCCTGCTGTGGATGACACGGATGAGCCGATGCTGAATGCATACCTCCTGGACTTCTACCGTCATGGCCAGCTACCTGCGCTGGTGAGACACAACAAGATCCCGGAGACGGATGTGTGGAAGCTGTTGGAAGATTTTATGTTTGTCCTCCGAGCTCTGGCTTCAGCTGCCAAGCATCGCCACGCCAGGGCTCAGCAGAAGGGGAATGCACTGGAGCTAGGAGAGACGGATGTGGTGTCAACCTTCGCGACCATCAGTGTGGAGTTTGAGTCGATTTTCCGAGCCCGCGGTGGCCAGAACCACACAGCTTGATTGTTTGATCCAAGGCGCTTTGTCTTGGGGTCGTTTGCTCGCGCCGAAGGCGTTGCAGGCGAGGCTCAGAGCGTGGTTTGACCTCGGAGCCATCATGGCTCGCTTGGGTCGCAAGTTCCGAGAAGTTCTGGGCTCGGTTGCAGTGATGGTCCTTGGGAGGCTGTTGGGGTGATTGATGTCTTCTCGCTTGCGTTCTTCTCTGAGCCGGATTTTGTTTTGCGTCATCCGGAACAGGCCCGCACTGACTTCATTTGGAAGAAAATGCATCATGAGCAAAGGAGTTTCACTTCAGAGCAGAATCCTCCTAACCTGCACAAGATGAAGCGCCATGCCACGTTTGATGTCTCTCTGTTCGGTTGACCAAACCATTTGACTTTCGCTCAAATCTTCAAGACGGGCTCAGGTGCTGCCTTCTTGGGCTCCTCATTTGACTGACTAGGCTGCCAGCCAGTGATTGCTGCAAGTTGTGAAGGCCTACATTGGCAGAAAGCACAGTCCGTACGGCAAAGCCGGTTCAAGTCCAAGGATCCACAAAACAGCAATGTACTCAGCGCCACAAGCTATGGCGTGCATCCGCTCAGGGCAAGGTGTCGCGAAGCATTATGCTTGGTGTCAGTGTAAGCATTTCCTGCAGATGCTACCAGCTGACAATTCCCGGCGTGGAGTGGGGAGAGAGGGATGGGCAAGAGCTTCTATCATCATCTGACATCTCAACTGCAAGTTCCCAGCTGAATATTGATTACTAGCCGCCCCCGCAAAGCATTGTGTCAGAATCATGTATCATCCTGGTTTTGTCACGTTTGCCGCGTTCGGCTTCTTTTGTTTGACGTCATCCGAAAACAGCTGAACGAATGCTTTGACATAGAGGGACAGAGAGACGGACAGAAAGAGAGAGAGAGAGAGAGAGAGGGAGAGCAAGCGAGCGAGCGAGCTAGGCTGATGCACAAAGAATCAGAGCATAGTGCCTAGCTGTGACAGCCAAGGTCTGGCAACTGCGCAAATTCCCACTGGGTCGCAGTTCTACGTGCAACAGCCTAGGCAAGGCACATTCGCAGAGCAGCGATACGCTGCTTGGCTGTGCATGTCATTCAAGGGAAGAACAAGAGATGTTGCGACACAACCTTGGAGAATGAAGCTTGGCAGGGGCCGCCAGTTGCGTGGTGTTTCACGACACGCTTGTTTGGCTTTCGCGAGAATCGGTTAGGCTGTGCCGGCCGCACCACCTGCCCCCACCTACATCATGCCTGCAGCGGGCGTGGCGATTTACTCCGCCAGTGCTCCTCAGGCCCTGCGGTGGAGCGGGCAGGTGCCAGGTTCTCCTGTTTCTGTTTTTCAAGCCCCAAGCAGCAATTGACTCACTTCTTGATTGGTGCCCAGTTCCAAGACTGGCTAACAAGTAGTGGAGAGTGCGAATTGGAAGCTTGTGTTGAATGGAATGTGGGAAGCCATGGAGATCCATGGAGAATGGCACGATTTTCGGCAGAGCTTATGAAAGCAGGCCCTTGGCCTTGCTTGTGAACAGATGTACTTCAGGTAAGAACGATATCTGCTGCTGATGAGGCCGCTCAAGCAGTCGAAGCCTAAGTTGTAGACTTGGTCCGACCCATCCCTCATGACGGGTGCACAGCGTAGCAATGCGGAGCGACATTCGGCAATGTGGTGTGTGCTGAGGCTGAGAGGATTCTGCCAACCATGGACGACCATGCCTTCGTCACCAACAAAATCAAGCAGAAAGATGCTTGGCAGACCAGCGCCACAGGTTCCCTGCCCTCTCGGGCTTTCTGTATGCGGAAGTAGAAGGCATCTTAGAAATCACATATCGCTGTGCGGGGTGCGAGGTCTGGCACACAGACAGAGAGCCCTTATAACTTGTAACTTACAACTACAATATTTTCATCATTCCTCAACCATTACTTAGCTTGCTGTGCCAGCTGCCTGAGCACACCTATCAATGCAGGTCCTCAGAGCCTTAGAAAATGTCAAGCCAAGGTCAACTAATCCCAAACGCAAGCAGCACGATGCTGGGGATGCAGATCCCAAACACTTGCACTCGACAATGAGTTTCTCTCAAGTGCAGTTACACCCTCCCAAAGGACTCAAAACGAGGGTGAATTATCCTGGGGATATTTTGAGCACCCGCCCATACAATACACCTATGGGGAACCCGAGGAAGGTGCATGTTTGTCATTGAGGAAGTCAGAAGCTGGACCGAATCAAGAGACAGGCCCTCTTCACACAATCACAAGCCGAGGTTTCCTTCAGTCAGGTCCACATTTTGGAAGCTGTACGAACTTTGTGCGGGGCTTGGGCCCAGGACATGGTTTTCTTCAGCAAGACCTGCCCGTTCGTCCAGGCCGGATTTTACGGCGTCGAACTATGCGGCTGGCTGCAGATCTGATCAGCAGAAGTTGGCGTTCAGGCTCGGAAACCCGGTGGCTGTCAATTTTCAGTTGGTTTTCTGAAGTGGGGTTAGGATTGAGCCGTAACTCACCTCACAGACCGATACACCAACTGCCTGACATCCTTTCCCAAGAATCGTATCAGACCCCAGGGCATGTCAACAGCTCAGAATCACCGTAGCCATTTTGGCTCAAGAGAGAGCTCACGCATGGTGTATAGTTCCATGCCCTGACAGTAGCGTCTTTCCCTGTCTATTGTCATGCGCGAGCTTCTAGATGAGTGGTCGCAAAGAACGCTTTTCGCTTTGGCACCGCCGAGCGAGAAAGGCAAGCTTTCGCTCGACACTCAGCTTTATTTCAAGCATCTAGTTGATGCCTCATTCACTATGAAGAATGCCTTGGAAAACAGGTATACGATCACGAGTGATAGCTTCTTAGCTCTTTTTCCAAGGATTGGGCCAACGGATGGTCTTCCCACGTTCGGTCGTGCACCAACGCTGTCACCAAAGGACCTCGAAAAATGCCTCGAACGCCTGGGGCATGTGAAGGACATAGCCAACATATATGCGAGGCTAGCAGAAGCCGCTGTGAAGTTTCAAGGGATTCGCACTTGGATGCCCCAAGACCTGGATTTTGAAATGGCATTACAAGCAGTGAAATTCATTGATGCCGCGCTGACCACGCCTAGCTGCCCAGACCTCATTCAGTCAGACCTGAGGAAAATTCGGTTTGCGCTGGAGAATGAACAGCCAATGACACGTGCGAGAGCAGGTCGACAACCACCCCACCTCTTTGGCAATCAACGGTTTGTCGGTGCACACGAGAAACGAAAAGCACCAAGTGGTGGCGGGCTTTATCTCGGTGACGGAGGTGGTGTGAAAGAGTGTGAGAGCCTGCTGCAAGCCCGAGCGCCCAAAGAACAAGCTAGTAAGATCCCACAGTTCCAAAAAAAGCCACGAATCGACAAAGCGCAAGTAATGCTAGATCGGAACTGTTTAAATTGCAACCGGACAGCACCGCAAGGGTCCAAATTCTGTTGCTCAGTCTGTCCAAAGACTGGAAAAGACAAGCTGCTCTATCGTCCCGCTCACACTCCTGAATGTCAAAGGGAATGGTCTTCGAGACGCAAGCATCATGACTCTGACAGTGGATCAGAGGAAGAGTGTCCGCTTGTGATACCTTCGGAAGGAGGTGATCTGGCAACTGATCGAGACATTGAGGTCAAACAGAGAGGAGCGCTGGCGCGTGCCACATACTTGCGGTTGCGGCGGTCTGTGTTCCGCAACTCGGCGCTGCAACGGCGCCAGCGGGTCCACTTGTTCTGCCAGTTGATCCTGAAGAGTCTCCTTCACCATGCATGTACGTGGGAGTTCGAGCGTTGTAACGACTGGGATGCGTATCATGTCATGATGATGGGACTGTATAGGATGTTGGCTCGCGACCTTGATGGACGTTGCCAGAGGAAGGTCAGTGACTGGGACTTGTGCGTGCAGGTTGGCCTTCTCACGCCAGCCGATACTCTCCATGTCGAGCGTGCCAGGTATTTGAAGATGCTTGTCACAGTTGGTTCTCCCGAGGTTTGGGCAGTCATCAAGGCTGAGGGTCGCTGGCTTGCAAATCTCCGGGAGTCCGTCAGGTGGATTCACAGCCGAGTTGGATTGTGCGGTTTCCATGCGCATGTGTCCTTTGAGGCATGGGAGGAGTTGGAGACAGCTATCAGGGATCGTCCGGCGGTCTGGGCTAGGCAGGTGAAGAAAGCCATGCGCATGACCCTGGCCCACATGGAGAGGCAGCGGGCCTTCCAGGAATGGGCAGGGGCCTTCACTGAAAAGGCGGCAGCAGCTGGCGTGCACTTGCGAGCCAATACTCCTTTGGATGCCATGGTTGCGCTTGATCCTAAGGTGTGCCCCGAGTGCGGCAAGGTGCTGCATAGCAAGCGAGCTTGCGCTGTCCACCGCAACAGGGCGCATGGGGTGCTGTCCACTCGGCACCTCATCGCCAAAGGAAGTCGCTGCCAGGCCTGCCTTACTGAGTGCCACGATTCGTTCCGACTGAAGCGGCACTTCGGGCGCCACCCTGCGTGCCTGAACCGCATGCTCCATGCAGACGTGGACTGGGCTGCCATGGACTACATAGAAGGTCCTGGCTACGCCTTCAAGCCTGAGGTCCGAGCACAGGGGCCTTGCCCTTGGTGGGCCACGCTTAACCCCCCTGGGCCGGGGGAAGCGGAGGAGGCACCCTTTGACGAGGGGGCGGCCATGGCTGCTGCCATACAAACTTGGGCCGAAAACCAAGCCACGGACCAGTGGCGGCTCGGCCAGGCTGTGGAGGACCTTGTACGGGCTCTTGCCACGCTCCTCCGCCAAGGCCAAGCTGCCGCGCGTGGACTGCAGGAAGCCCTGCAGGCCATTGCGGCCCACACACACGCCTTGGGGTCGGAAGTTGCGACACGTTGCAAGCGTGCGGCGCGTTGTGCCTTGTGGGTGCTTGATCCTGAATGGCCGCCACGGTTGATGGACGATGAGCTTGGCTTGTGTGCTGAGCGGCTCACGTCTGGCAAGTTGGTTGTGATGGACACTTGGTTGACACGCTTGGCGGAGGTAACTGAGTTTTGGCAGCGGGGGAATGTCATCTTGCATTTGTTCGCAGGTCACCGAAGAGACGGAGACCTTCAGCAAGCTCTCGAGCAGGTGGCGCGCGACCATGCCCTTGACATCCGAGTTGTCAGTGTCGACGTGGCAATTAGCCAGCGGGCCGACCTCACTCAGCCGGAGAACCAGGCGACCTGGTTGCGCCTCATCCGTGAAGGATGGGTGGCCGCAGTCTGCGGGGGACCACCATGCGAAACATGGAGCATAGCCCGATGGAGCGCCTGGACTGACGACCAGGGACGCCGGGGGCCCCCCCCGGTCAGGGATAGCGCCAACCCCTGGGGCCGGGTGGCCGTCAGTCGCCGCCAGGACGCCCAGCTGCGGCTAGGTAACCACTTAATGTGGTTCATGCTTGACGCCTTGTGGTTGGCATGGCGGCACGGGGCGTCGGGGCTCATGGAGCATCCGGCCACTCCGTCATGGTCACAGCACGCTGAGCAGGCACCAAGCATATGGCGCACATGGCCAGCACAGCTTCTAGCCAGGCTGCCGGCATGCAGGGAGGTGCATCTCCAACAGGGATGGTATGGGCAGGCCTCGCCTAAGCCCACCACCTTTCTCTGCGTACGGCTCCCGACTGTCACCACTGCGCTGGACAAGTGGGCAGATAAGCAGCACCAGACGCGGGCGCTGGCCAAGAGGCCGCCAGGCAGACGGCACGTGGTCCACTGCTGCTCTCAAGGAGTACCCTGCACGCCTATGCAGCGCTATGGCCGAAGCCCTGCTGCATCGAGCCATCCAGGACAAGCATGCACATGACAGCACATGCTTGGATGACCACAGGCGCGCACAGGTGGAAGCCCTTGTTCATGAACATGTGGTGCCCTGGGACCCCTACT
Organism: Effrenium voratum; assembly: GCA_963377175.1. Classification (NCBI taxonomy): domain Eukaryota; class Dinophyceae; order Suessiales; family Symbiodiniaceae; genus Effrenium; species Effrenium voratum. The sequence goes on along the minus strand of CAUJNA010000007.1, from coordinate 99,062 downwards.
GCCCGGCTCAAACCCGAAAGCATGACTGCGTCTTGTATAACTGAGGCGCCGAATTAGTGCAGGCCAGCCGTACAGGTAGTTGCCAAACCCAAAAAAAAACCGCCCATACACCTATGGGGAACCCGAGGAAGGTGCATGTTTGTCATTGAGGAAGTCAGAAGCTGGACCGAATCAAGAGACAGGCCCTCTTCACACAATCACAAGCCGAGGTTTCCTTCAGTCAGGTCCACATTTTGGAAGCTGTACGAACTTTGTGCGGGGCTTGGGCCCAGGACATGGTTTTCTTCAGCAAGACCTGCCCGTTCGTCCAGGCCGGATTTTACGGCGTCGAACTATGCGGCTGGCTGCAGATCTGATCAGCAGAAGTTGGCGTTCAGGCTCGGAAACCCGGTGGCTGTCAATTTTCAGTTGGTTTTCTGAAGTGGGGTTAGGATTGAGCCGTAACTCACCTCACAGACCGATACACCAACTGCCTGACATCCTTTCCCAAGAATCGTATCAGACCCCAGGGCATGTCAACAGCTCAGAATCACCAGTGACCAGAAAGATAAACACATTTCTGGGAGTCCTGCCAGGCAAAACAAATTCTGGAGTCCTTGCGGCCGCCTGTCATGGACGTCGAGTTGGTCCGGCACGCAAGCGGAGTTGGACGCTTGGAATGATGCATAATGCATAGAGTTCGAGAATTGCACAGAGCGGCAAAGCCGAATCTGACTCACGATGTGTCAAGCGCCGAGGGGTTCCGAATGGCACGCTGATCTGTCCACTGTAGCAGGTTGGCTAAATCTTTGGTCTGTTCAGTGCACCAACCAGCTACCCCAAGCTAAATGCTTGAAGCATGCCACAGGCCGCAAGACGAGGCCTCAACACGACTGGACATCAAAGAACAATTCTGGTGCGAGGAATGGCGATGCCTCCTTGCGGCATTCCTTTGCCTGACAAACCTTCGCGTGAGGCGTGCACGCGTTTGGATCCGGGCGGCTGTGCTGAGGATCTCATGGGACAGCCGCGTCATGGGCCAACCCAGCAGGATCTTGGCCGAATTTACCAACTCCAGTGTTTCGGCCACACAGGCTCCACCTGAGCCGAGCCACGCCAGCATGTCGAAATGTCCTGAGAAGTTCAGAGGTGCATGGCTGCCATTGGCACCAAATTAGGAGCTGCTGCTGTAGAGGAGCTGCTCTGTTGGAACTGCAGTGACTGTGGAGCGTGCCAGACCTTGCTATTTAGCCCGATTTTAACCCAAGCTGTAGAGATTTCATTCGCGTGGTGAGCTTGTTACGTCAACCCCGCTTGACAAGCCCGGAGTGCAGATGGCATTGCCTGAACTGCAATACTTCAAAGCCATCAGAAGGTTTGGCCACGAAACCCTGTTTGCAACTCTCCATCCAAACACCCCAGCAAGAGCAGGCGGACAGGCATCCTACGGTTCTTCAAAATAGTTCTTGCCTTTAAGCCTTTAAGGGCCTTCATAGTTCATCACGGCCTCGAAGATTGGCATTTTTTGACAAGATGTCAGAGTTCCAGAGTCAAACGAACTTTCTTCCAGGGCACTGCATTTCATTGCCTCCGCTTGCGACTTCAGTCACTGAAAGCTCAGGTCTTGCGCATGCGCTACGGCTCCTCCACGGTGCCGCAGGCTGGGGCTGGAGGCTATCCTTGAGAACGGGGTCACCCGGGGCACCTGTGCTCGAAGTCGCATAGGGATCTTGAAGGCTGCAACGCCGCCAGAGAAATGCACTCATTGGCCGAATGACTGAACTTGCCGGTCTTGTCCCGCAAAGCTTTGTTATTGATGCAGTGATTAACGGAATGGAGGTTTACTGGTTGCTATTGAATTGTCCGCTCCCCCTTGGCTTGTGTGTTTGCAGTACATCCAAGCACCCCAAATTAAATGCTGCGTGATCAACGTCTCGTCAAGAAGAGGTGCTCAGCTTGGCTTGTGTGTATGACATATCCAGATACTGCCAAGGCCTTCGTGAACGGAAGCTTCATCGGCGGTTGCCAGGAAATCTCCAACCTGCACCAAAGAGGACGAATCTAAAGTGAGACTGCTCAGGTTGAGGCATTAGCCAGGAGGTGAACTCGGGCACAAATGTAGTTGCAGTGGTCTCACAGGGGAAGGAGGAACCTAGAAGATCTTATTAATATTGTGTCCTCACACATGTGCTTCGACGTTTTCAGTGCTCCTTGTGGGAGTGTCGTATCAGGAACCGGTAGATGGCTTGGGATGGCTGTTCGAAGAGCCGTGCTAATCAGTTAAAGTGCGGAGAGTTAAAGGGATGAACCTAAGGATGAATGGACATGCGTTTGGCCAGTGTTTCTAGTTTTCACAAGTTTCTGGAGTGCAGAGCACTTGAATTGTGCAATTCATTGATGGCTTGAAGGATACAGTGTTCGGCTGTTGGACGTGCCATGCAGCTGCTTTTTCACATCCTAATTTGGGGTGGCAGACATATCATGAGATGCCTTTGTAGCTTTGCCGCGTGTACACGTGGCTTGACTTGGAGCAATGCTCGCCAGGAGAACTTATGCCGCTACTCCAAAGACTCGGCTGCAGATTTCAGTGAATCTGCTCAGACTGGAAAAGTAATGCATCTATTTTGTAAAACGGAAGCAGTGCAGTTTGCCAAGCAAGGTATTCGCAGTACATACCTTTGTTGAATGATGGTACGATATGTGTGACAATGCACTTTCTTGCTGTCATTACAAGGATATAAGCGCTGTTATTGCATGCTGCATTTGCATGATGGACGTCACAGGCAATGGGCTTACTTCGCAGATTGAATCAGAAGGCTGCTCTCAATGTCATGCTTTTCGCCCCGTTGCTGCCATTCTTGTCGTCCACACTGCTTTGATCGTGCGGGTGCGCCGTGCGTACCATGGATAGTCCTTTGTGTAATATATTTTACGCTTAGTCAGCTCTACAGCACTTTCTTGTTTAAAGAAAAAGCCACCAGGAGCCAACAGAAGGAAAGGGGGCAATGTAAAAGGAGTCAAAACCGTCCTCCTCTCTCGCAGGCCGTGCTTTTCGCTCGTGCATGATGACATTTGGGGGAGACTCGGTCACGCACGCAGTGACTTCCCAAAGCCATCTGCTGTAGAAAGGAGGCTAGCCGGGCGGCTAGATTGAGCCGATCACTGGACACTCGCGACCTTTCCAGCACAATACTCAGTACGAATCCAGAGCTGAGACTGATGTACCTCACTACCGCCTCGAGGAACATTGGACGTACTCGATCCAGCTCGGGTTGAAGGAAAAGAGGTGAGAGGCGCAGCCTTTGCCGTGTCTCTTTGAGATGTTGCCTGGTCGCAGACCAGAGGAGTCACAGGGCCTCTCCTGAGTCTCTTGACAATGCGGTCTTCGTGGAGGTCGGTGCACAACTCATGCTGCTGACGCTGCGTCAGAAGCCACTGCAGGTCATATAGAAATCGCTGCGACGCTTTGGACCGTGGTGCCTTTCCGCCATCGGCGCCGCCGCCCAGTCATGGAGGGGACACATACAGCACATACACACCGTCACCACCACGCCGATCTGGAAGCAATAGCCCGGCCACTTGCATGCTGACCCTACGCGGACAAGCCCAGGCCTTGTACGTGGTGCAGTATGTTAAGTATTGTCCCACAATCAGTGCTTGAAAGCTTATCCTTGCAAACAGCAACGCTGCTTCAAGGTGGCATCATGCTTGTCGTATAGATTTACAGTACTCGTAGGACAATCAAGAGTCTAAGAGTGTTCACATCCTTTTCTTCATTATGGGCTCGCCATCTACAGGTTTTGGACGGCTTTGAACCAATGCGCCGGCGACTTGGAGGCCTAACTCTTTGTAGCAACTGGGGACCGCGCCAGCCGCGCAGCCACGCACTGTTCGCAGCTTCCGCTCCTTTGCTTCCCATGTGCAGCTGTGGCTTCCAGCCAAAAGCAGACTCAAAACACATTTGCAAGATTGCCACAAGTGCATCCTACGGTGATGCTTTGCCAACGCCTCAATACCATGTCAATGTGGCCCGTTTTGCGGTCTTTAAACCAGGAGAAGAGTTAAAATCAAAAAACAAGTCTTGCTTTGTGACATGCACAGAATGTCCACTGGGTGCTGCGCTGCTGGCAGCTGAAAGCGACTCCAGGCCCGGCTTATTTGAGGGCCAGGAGCTGTGTGGCCTACTTGTTGGACCACAGTACTTACGAGCCAGTATGTGGTAGACTTGCTCTATCGGTTTTACTAGGTTAGCATGACAGTCAGCAGGATTTTTCGCGTTCTTTCACTTGTGTGCATGCTTTCCCCAAACTCACCAGACAGAAAGGCCAACGCTGCGCGCATTGACAGGACAGCAAAGAGACAATTCGCACCACCCACCCTGTGCAAGTGAAAGGTAAGAATATTTCATGCATCAACCGTATTTCAATTCTAGAGTTTTGGATGTTTGCTGTTTGAACTGGGGACCCATTGAGGAGGACATTTGTGTGAGCGGCCGGCCGGTTGGGATCAAACAAATCATGCTGTGCCACCACACAGCTTGCACTAAGTGCTTCGTAGTTTGTTCTTTGGATGCAGAAGCATGAAGTCCTGAGTTCATTCGTGGTACGCCCATGTCCACAAACGAGCCAGAACATGTTCCCTCTCTGAGAGACTTTACCAGGCTTCTGGCAACCGCAGCCCTAGGGGTGGGTGAAGAATACTTGCATGATGCCGTTGCTTTGGTTTGCTTCTTTTCCTGCATTCTTCCCTTGGTCCCTAGATCAACTGGTCCAGTTGGCTTGGATCTTCTTTTCCCTTCCACAAATACCAGATGCGGTGTTTCTTCTTTTGTTTTGGGGGGGGAGGGAAGGGATGATCCATCGCAGAGTGCCCTTTGCTAAGTGTTACGAGTCGATGATAGGCAACTGCCCTCCTCTCCATCCATGGGCCACGAGTCCCGTCGGCGACTGGCTGAGAGCAATAAATCGCCAGCTGAGCGGAGTTTTTTCCTCCCCCCGGTAGCAAGGGGGCAAAAGGAGAGTGGACATATCAGGCCCCGCGTAGGCATATTCCTACACGCGTGTAGGCGCGCGTAGCCACTTTTGGACAGTCAGCTGGGGAGCTCCTTGCGTAGCCGCGTAAGCTCGACTTGCAAGGTTGCCCATAGCACGTGCAAGTTTTAGCGCGAAACGCACCCCGCGTAGGCACTTTGAGAGCAAGACTTCAACCGAGGCTCGCGTCGCCATGGACATGTGAGACATGTGCCTCTCACGGAACGGAAGCCTTCGGCATGCGATGCCTTGTGTGGCAAGCGTCAGTTGAACGATGGATGCCGGCAGTCCAACTTTCTCTGACTCACTAAAGTAGCCATTCAGTGTGAAATGTGGCCGCACATTGCGATAAGACTCCAATTAGAAGCCAAACTGCCACAGCCTATGCTTTGTCACAAGTGTTGTTTACAAAGCTGGAAGGGTCGCTCAGATTCTGAGTAGGCCTGCAAGTGTGGTTTTGGGCAGATTCTCGGAGTTTGGCGAACCGGACCTTGACATTTGCATCGCAGCGCCGTTCTCGGGGGTTCAGTTCGGTCTTGCAATGCCTCTTGCCATGTCGTGCTGCAAGAAGACCGCGGAAGGCGAAGTCGCCAAGGCAGGGCATTTCGACTGAGCTGGAGGCAAGTCGCACGAAGTTGAGGTCCAACACGGTGCACTATTCCAATTGTTTTAGGAGTTGCGTATTCCAACAGGGATGTCACATGGCCCACAAGGCAAACTCGATTTGCGTGAGCGAACTCCAGGAGCGGCTGCCGATGTTGCAAGTGGCATTCCTGTGCCTCATGGAAGGCTCCCACTTCTACACGGTTTGTTCTCTCTTCAGACACTGGCCTGCACCGGTTGGACAACTGGTTCCTTTCATGCGGAATGGAGTAAAGCACTTTGAAGAGCAGTATTCCGGACTGAGAGATTGAAGCAAACAGCACCCTCACATTTATATGTTGTTCATGTTCATGGCAATCTATGACATCTAGTCTACCATGTGTGTCACTGTCTTTCTTGGTTGATACCTGTGCAGAGTTACATTCCCAATTGGTTTCGCTACGCTTTCATTGTCATTTAGCGATTGTATCCCAGCCAAAACATCGGGAGACTTCTTCGGCACCTTCAATCCCTTTCGACAATTGACACGCTTTGACGAATTTGTCGAGATTACGTATTCTGGACTGTGATTGAACCCTTGGAAGGTCATGGTTTGCCCGTCTTACCAGTCGTCTGCAGTTTCAATCGACCTAGCAGAACCAACGGCCGCCGTTGATTTATCCCCTCAACAATCAAACTCTCCCAAGTAGATGACCCCCCCACCAAATCAAGTGGCTTAGTATTCGGTCATAATGCTGGCGCCATGTTTGAGTTTCCATTTCATTTAGTATTATTGCTGGAGCTTCCCGTCGAGATTGGGTTTGGAATTTAAGGGATTTGAGTTTCCGATTGTTTTTCCTAGTTGGGCTTGAAGCCGTTTTTAGCGGGCTGCAACAAGTCATTACTTGGGGGGGGCTCCTTACAAGGAGTTGTTTTGCCTTCAAGTACTCCCTTTGTTTGATTGATTTAACTTCGCTTTTTCAGCAAAGTTATGTAAGACATTGGAATTTGGAGTTGGCTTTATTTCTTATCTGGTTGGACCTGCAGCCGGAAACTTCAACGAACCAATTAGTCAACTAATGAGACTAGACTCAAATAGCTTTGCTTGCGCTCGGGTTTAATATCAAGGAAGCTAAGGACAAGGGTCCAAGGGTCTCGCTGCAATCTTCCAATGTTTTGCACTTTGTCTTTCCTATCCAATTAGTTTCGTTAGTTTTGCTTTTGTGGGGGACGGATTGTTTGGACCTTGAACGTTTCGTTTTCTCGTTGGTGTGAATGATGTCCAGCAAACTGGCAATACAACCCTATCGACCAAGTTGCACGTATTCTTCCCGAGGCCTCTGAATTGCTTTCGTCATGCGCAGGTTTCAATCTGTATGACTTCACTTTGGCACGAGCTTTTGCAGCACAGGCACATCCTGTTGACATTAAGAGGCATAACAACCTGTTGCAGAACTCGCGCAGGGAACCAGTCCGCAGTTCTACACGGCCTTTGCATTTTCACGAGGTTTGTGCCCGTGGCCAGAGATGGTAGTGGACCGAGGCTTCGCTGGCGTACTCAGCTCCGATCTCGGATGGGTGACGGACAAGAACGAGGCAGGCTTCGTGGCAGGCGAGGCGTCGGCGTCATCCGCTTCGCCCCCCCAACCTCGCAAACATGCCACTCCCACAACAAGAAACGGCCCCCGGAAGCACTCCCAGGCTGGCTGCAATCCTCCAACGTCTGCGGACGTATCCTCACCTCCACAGCTTGGGGCTTTGTCGCAGCACGCTACGGCCGTAAGATGGTGCTGGCCATCACCCTGGTGTCACTGCTCATGGGTGGGTCTTTGCGACCGGGCAAGACAATTCAACATAGTCTCCATACGGGCGCTTGGAAAACAAAGATTGTCAGTCGTGCATTGCTTCGCAGCGAGTTGTTCCGCTCTTCCCAGGTTCGGCTTCTGCACCAGCCTGCTCGTGGCCATGAGTGTCCGCTTTGTCTTCTTTGGTGTGCTGAACGGCTGGCCGGTCTTGACAGGCGCTCCGGCGCACTCGCACGATGTCACAGCAAGGACAAGTAACATCAAGTAACAAGATGCAGAGAGCGCTGGCGCAGTCTAAGTTCAATTAAAGTCAGATGTCAAGCCAGAAGCCAAAGATCCAATCCAGTGAGCAAGCCGCAAACACGAGCAGAGTCCGAACAGAGAAGCTGAGAATGGTTTCATCAAGTGCGATGTGCGGACCCGGCCCCTGCTAGGTCCATGTGCGATGGCAGTGGCTGGGCGAGAGCGTCAGACCGAAGTGCTCGGCATGATTTACGCAGCTTCCAGCGGCATGCAGCTGATGGGTCCGGCCATCGGGGGTTGGACGTATGGCCTCATCGAGGACTTTCCGGCCCTGGCACCTAGTCTGATTGGGTTGGGCTTTTCACTGCTTGCTGCGTTCTGCTTCATCATGGTGCACAAGAGCTTCTCCAAAGAAGTCAAGGAGACAGAACCAAAGCAGGAAGCTGAAGCGTCGTCATCCATATCGTCCACATCAGGGAAGTCCACGACATCCGTGCTTTGCCACTGGCCCGTCCTGTTGATCATCTCGATGCGCTTTGCCAGTGGACTTGCCATTTTCGCCATGTACGAGGTCGTGCCCTTGTGGCTTATTGCCGATCCTGAAGTGGGAGGCCTCTCGATGACCGAGAAGTCTGTGGGCACCTTCTTGAGCCGATCTGGCATATGGAACATCATCTATTTCATTTGGATCTGTCCAAGGTGCACAAAGATGTTCGGACTTCGCAAATTCTCCGTCTTGACAAGTGTCATCGCAGTGGTCAGCGTTGCTCTCATGCCCTTCTCCCCCCACGTCATAGTGGCGAATGTGCTGCATCTCATGTGTGCCTCTGCGATGGCTCCTTGACCGGGCTACGATGTATTGCGAGGGCTGTTTCTAGTTTTGCGAGGGATGTTGCGGGTTTCACTTATTGAATGTCCAGGTATCTCAAATTTTGGTGAACAACGCATTCACCAACAACGTGGCAGAGCCTGACGAAGTTGTCGTGGCCAACGGTTTTGCAGTGACCGCAGAGACTGTCGGGAAACCTGGCGGCGATTGGCTTGGCCCTCAAGGGTCATGTCATGTTGCTTCAAGGACTAGTAAGGTGACAAGGTTCTGAACAAGCGGTTTGCGCAAAGTTACACAGATAGGTGAGTGACCGAAGCTCCGAATCCAAGGAAGGCCTCGGGGCCCGCTGTCTTCTCCTCCATCTTTGCGTGGTCTCTGAAATGGGGATGGGGCGGACATTGCTTTGCGTTTAGCCTCCTAGCCACGAGCTCAGCATGTAGCTCAGATAGCTTCGAGAGTGTTAGCGAACGATACGAAGGCCGGGCTCTCCTTGGTGCAGATCATTGGCGTCCTCTGCCTCCCGAGCTATGTGGCGCATGGCCGGATTCCGGCAAGAGAGGTCCACAAGGCGCAGCCAGTGTTGTGATCTCAATGTGAATTGAAATGGGCAACTGACGAATCTTGAATTGGGTTCGATTGAGCTTATTGTCATGTTGGGGTGGACATGACACCCCCCAAACTCCCTACAAAATCAAAGGGCCACTTTCCCGTGGATTTTCGGCCATTGGCTCAGATGTTTGGATGGTGCAAGATGTCATTTATTGGGCAAGTTGAGCAACTGCACAGTGGCATGTTTCGAATGAGCCCAAAAATAATCTAAATCTGAAGCGGAACATCACACATGTCCCGCCACATGTTTGCCAGGAGTTGCCATCCGAGTGTAGCAGCGAAGACGGCAGCAAAACTGCAGTGTAAACTGCCTCACTTGGAGCTCCTTCGGACCTGTAGGTACAGGGCTCGTTGCATGTCTGTCTAGGCTCTTAAGCGAGCCCAACACAAACACACGGTTCCATTTGGGTGTCTTTCTTTTTTGAGGGTATCCTTTTTTTGTGTTTTTGAAGGGCAACCAAAAGGACCACCACCATTGTGAGAGTCCTCTAAAAAGAGACACCCAATTCCTGGTGTGGTTTTGGGCTTCTCAGAGTTTTGCACGCACAGTCCGGAGCAGTGCTTTTGATGCCAATCACACGTTGGTCCTGTGCTGCTCAATTTATGCGATTTTTTCCACAGTGCATGTGCAGAGCATATCCTTGATAAGAAAGGAATGCATTGGCCCAATCACACGGAAAGGTCTTGGACAAATGGATGACTGCGGCATTGGCTTTTACTTCCCCCAGCAAACATGGAAAGTGTGCTGCCCCCTTTAACGACTACTTTGTGTAGAGGGGGGAACAACTGTGTCACTTTCGTTTGATGTCAGCTTCGAAGTTGCTTCCGTGTTCCGTGTGGTGTGCCCGCTCTTCCAATATTCAGCTGGGCAAAGCTTTGGCTTCTAGCGCACGGCAGTAGGCACCGCGTCGGTTTCCTTCAAAGCGGCTGCCTTATTGCAACCCTCTAGCAGTCAGTTCGCTGCTTTTAGATGCTGAAAGCAGGGAGGAAAGCAGCGTGACAAAAGAGGTGTTGAGCCTACATGAGTTGGCTTTCAATATTGCCATGCTGAGGGCTGAGGGCTGCGTTCGTTTCACACGCAGCGCGCCCTACCACAAGAGGGCCATTCGGGATTCGGGACAGATAGGTTACATTGAGCCTGCAAGACTTGCAAGGCCAATCAGTTTTTCTTGCAAGCCCTTGGTGCTGATGGCGATTACGCAGTTGCAGATGTTTGGTTTGTTTGATTGAAATGGGCGAGTTATGAAGCTAGAAGTCTACAAGTTTGTTTTTGGGCTTACTCTACGGAATAGAGCTGGTTTGAAATTGAAAGGGAATCGCACATTGCCAGCATGCCTTTGCGCAGAGCCACTGGCAGAACTGAGGACATGTTTGCAAGGCTTACTGGGACGGGAAATGAGTCGGGTCATCCCGTCAGAAGTTAAAATCCTGCACATTTGCATGCACGATCTTTCAAAGCAGTCGCAAGATGGAGCATCTGCAGATTTGTTAGGCGAAGGCCAGCTTGGTCCTTTGAATCATCGAACAAACCTGGCATCACATTCAAGTCACAGACAAAGCAAGCCCAAGCCTCCGCAAAGCACAATACAGTCTCCTATTCTCAAATGTTGAAAAGGCTATTTCCGTGACTTCCATGTGGGATTCCTGCAATCCCATCAGAAAGCTGGGTTAGCTTGGGAAATGAAGCTGGAATTTGGACAGCATTCCTGCACAATCCGGGGTTGGGTTTCTGTAAGAGTAAGTGCCCAAAGCGCTCTTCCATCGGAAAGTTTAAACATAGCGTTTCTTTAAGGGAACCGTCGGCATGCCCTATGAAAGAGGGCGTATTTTCAAGCACTGCAGGCTTTCCCAGCCCACAGTGCTAGGAAGCCAATAATCATTTTGGGCTGGCTGGGTGAGGACGGCATCCAGGTTTTGCCAGAAGCAAGCAGCACCTGGGCTCACTTCAAATCCAAATCTGCATTTAAAAGGCACGGTGACATACGCATGTACCAAATACAAGCTGGTGAGCATTAAATTCTATATTACATAGGCATGTTGTATATAGACGTATTTACCACACATTAAATATGTATGTCTGCAAGGAATGTGTCACCAAACGAGGGAGAGCGACAGGCCCTCAATGTTGGCCAGATCTTGCTGCCGTGCCCTCGGAGCGCTTCACGATGGCATTCCCGATGGCATGTGGGTCACATGAGCCAAGAAGCTTTGGGGCTCCAAGGCTTCGTTGCATGAGGTTCGTGAACTCCAAGACATTCAGGTTGCAAGATGCGCTGCGTTCACGGGTGCATGAGGATGCCGTAGGCCGGCTCCCAGTGCGCATGCGCCGGGGCTTTCACTTGCATTTTGTGCTTAATCCCCTGACTCTTTGGCAGGGCTATTTTGGAGCCAGTTTCACGCAAGGTCGACAGAAGATGAGAAGCGCGTCGTTTTACAACATGCTTTTCCCGATCGTTTTAGAGCACGCAAATCCAATCTTTTTGTAACGGGCGACGCCGGAGGCTGATCGTTTCTCAACGCGGATCCCATATATCCACAATTTCCATAGCGCCCATGGCAACCTTCCATGCTTTTTATGTTGTGGCTTCTATTTCCACGATTTCTGCCAAGTCCCCCACGGTTTGCCTGGTTGCAGTCGACATGTCTAGTTGAATAGGCGAGCCTATCATTTGGCATTGGTGCAGTGCACGACGCGTGCTTCTCCAGAAAAGGGCCCCCCAGCAAGTCTGCAGGAAGTCCCACACAAGGGGAGCCCTGGTGTTCTTAGCAGTTGTCCGTTGTTTTGCACCTGGTACGATGCGTCGCAAGCAGGTGTTGCAAACGTGAAGCAGGCAAAAGCAGATCTGTTCGTTACATGCACAGGTTGCTTGAGCTCAAAGATAAGACTTTGCGTGTCCGTGCAGCTGGCTTCGGCAACAACTGCCGATTGCCGTTTTTGGCTCCGGGCTTGCAAGCAAATGGGGTTAAACGCAAGTCGCGAGAGAAGGCGAAGAGCCAAAGGGACCAGACCGATCATTCACATGTCACAACATTCACAGGATGTCACACGGGTAGCGGACGTGACGGCAATTTCAAGACAGCTCCGATGGCCGGCCTTGGTGTGGCGCACGGAGCGCCACGGCAAAGATTAAACGGGGCGACGGTTCCGTTTCTCCAGTTTCACGGATTCCCTCAAACGAGTTCCGATCGGCAAATAGGTCCTCTGAACATCTCTGAACGTTTATCAGTAGATTTGTTTGGCCATCACCTTTCAAATCACATTCTGAATGGTACACCCACGTGTGAAAGTCGTTGAGAGTGTTTTCGGCCGCATGTTTTTGTGTAAAGCGCACAGGAAATGCATCCGGCAGGGTCGTTGCAGCTTGGTGTGCCTGCAAGAGTCTCGTAGCTTCGAACTTGGCAACCGTCTAACCCTTTACAGACAGATCCAGAACCGCGCATGAATTGTGCGGTTAGAGAGAGCATGGTTCAAGGCTAAGAGAGGAGACCATTGTGACCTATAGAATCCTTGAATCGTACAGCCTGTTGGCTTGAGAGACGCTGAAGATTTCGAGCTTGACTCGGGTTTCCCTTGTTGTATTTGAATGCTTGCTATCATTGGCTGGGAAAACATTTTCTCTATTGAAGGAAAAATGGTACTGGAGTTGTTTCCGGAAGCTGACTGGCTTGAGACTATATCAATATGTCAGATGTCCTTGTCCAGCCTTCTCACCTTCGCCAGGCACATGGTGCCCTGGACCAAAGTTGGGGGTCCGGCGTGCTGAAGAGGTTCTGAGCCAAGGGGTCACATCGATTGAAACAGCGAATGGCCATTGCGGGGCCCTCCTCTCAATGATCTCCTTTCTGACGTATTTGAGGTGGCCTCTCTGAAGGGACTATCACTTTGCTTGACCAATTGTGGCGTCACTATTTTTGGTGATTGCCTGTTCTTCTGGCAGGTGTGAGCGAGCACTTTGTTCGAAACAAGCCCATCCTTTCAGAGTTATTTCCTCGCACACAGGCTCCTGATTGGGGGATGTTTAATGTTGCAGGTTGTCTACGGTTATACTGACCATGAACATGACAAGGCCAACTGTTAGCCGGTAGGTTTAGTGTCATGTCAGCGCTATCGAATGGCATTGAAGTGCATCAGAGTCAGCGTCGACAGTTTGAAAGCACTTGCGTCATCACTAACGTAAACAACCGGCCCCTGATCGGGCGGGCCGGGAACTTGCTTCCCAGCCATCCACCTCAAGATTGGGATACTTGTGAGAGACACCTTGTTTTACCAAGACCGCAGTCAAAGTGTGTTGGCTCTGGGACAGATACTGGCCATGGGAACCTGCCCAAAAGAATCCACTTGCCTGACATGCGCTGTGCCAGCACTTGTCGCAGACACGAACCACATCTAAGACAGCAAACCCACACACACACGCCCCAGTGCCACGAACAGCCAAACGACACTGATGCCAATGTCTCCCGCGAAGAGCTCGAGGGCAAATAGAAGGCAATCATGTTAGATATGTTCGGAGCAAACTTTTTTAAGACCCAGGGAAAGGTCATGAGAAGGACAATTTCTGTAAGATGTTCTTGTGAACAACAAATAATAGCACAGTTTCAAACAAGAGAATGCGCCCTCCAAAATTACATCACAAGAGATAAGTGTGATGCTAGGGATGCTTTGCAGCCCAAATCCGATACCCTAAGGCTAAAACAACGCCGAGCTAAAGCTGTCTCTTAAAGAGTTGCAGATGTCGGACCTGGGCCTCAATCACGCAGAGGCAAAAACCAGCCTGCTGAGGCAACCCTCTCCCTGCATGGAGGTGAAATGCGGCTTGTTTTCCACACAAGCAAGACCACACGGAACCAACGCATGTTTTGAGCCAACATGGCCTCGAAAGGCTGCGACTTTGAGGGTTCCGGAAGACAAGTCCAAACTCAAGTGAGCCCGTGCATCAACACGTTCGCAGCTCGACTAGCGTTGGGGGAATCAATCATAGAGATGGTGTCTTGCCCAGCAGGACCTTGTTTCTGGATGCACTTCCGCTTCGCTTTGAACAACCATCTCCATAGATGCCCACTGCGGGGTGTGCCGTGGTTCCGAGGCGGTTGCGGATCTCTTTCACAGTGCTTGCGGGCTACGGGTTTGACACTTCTGGGCTTTTCCGAAGCGACGCTCCGAGCCATGATGGTCACGGCAGAGACCTGTTTGTACTGCAGGCCCTCGCCCTCAGTTCAATCTTACCACCATTTAACTTCATTTTGCGGAGGTTAGCATTCCAGGATTCGGGAGAGGGAAGAGGGTTTCCTACGCAACAAAGGATTTGAAGGAGCAAACTCCCAGTAGCAAAACAGAGTTCCACAAGAGCTGAGGCAGCCTGTTTGAGGCGTTTCTCCTGGGTGCACTTGAGTTGAGGCCAGCATGCGGATGCGCTGGCGCTGCTCTTTGCACTTCTCGGGGGCATCTTGATGGGCGCCTACCCCGTGCCCATCAAGGCATTCCCCGCTGGCTCGGCGTTAGGATTTTTTGCATCAGTTCGTGAGTTTGAGTCAGAGATAAAGGTGGGGCGGACTGGCAGATGTTATGAGCCTCTTAGGCCGTGGAATTGCATTTGCAGCTTGCCTCTCACGAAGGAAGCTCTTACCCCTGAGACCGTTCCCTTGTTTGGATGAGTCGCCGCTTGCCCCTTCCTGACCGGAGGTGTGCCATTCCTTGCGAGGCTCGCCAGGTTCTGCAAGCAAACCCACACCCGGTGATCTTCCAGTGCTACAAGCAGCTCAGCCTTACAGCCGAGGTTTCGCCGTATGCCATAGGTCAGTTGTGGCAATTCAGAGGTCGCTGGGACACCGCACCCTTCTACCCCAGCAGTTGTATGTTCATCATGCAAATGCCGTAGGGTCAAATATTCGCGAAAACTTGATCTTGAATCTGAAGGGCGTCTGCTAGTGTTTTGACGAGTCACGCTCCAAACATCGTGCTGGTCTCTATATAAGCGAAACGAAAACCACAATGCGTTCATGCCCCGCCCCTTGTTCAGTATGCTGTTGGTTTGTAGGTTTTGTTTGTGGACAGGGTGCGTTGTCATAGGTGCTGGTGTGGAATACCCAGGTTGCGTAGACAATCATGAGATCCAGAGTGCGAAACGCGCATTCCGGAAATTGTAGAACACGCAGCCTTCCGCAGCAAGGATCAGCCATACAGACGAAGCGTGTCAAGTGTGCATATGTGCAAAACGTGGCAAACACTTTTTTGACGAGTTGTACTAAGACAAAGCATAATGGATCCTTTTTTTAGGACATTGGCCTAGCGTTCTCAACCGGCAAGCCAAATATGCTTTGTATTGTATATCAGGGCACACGAACGCACACGAGTAATTGCGCGTGCAAATCTCATATGATGTTGAATCCTGTTCGGGCCCTCTTTGAAGTGATCATTGGTCTCATAAAAGGGACGGACTTGTCACTTGCTTTTGATGCATGTTTCTCTCTAGACCAGCTCTTCAAACGCGCAAAGACCTCGAGAAAGCCTTCCCCCCCGGCCAGTCACGGCGATCACGTCTGTTAGACCAGTTTGTTTTGTTGGTGCACTCTTGATTTGTGTTTGCAGTCTTCAACACGCAAAACGCCCAGCCGCTTTGCAAAATAAGCTCCTGTGTAGCGCGAATGATTTCTCCAGATGGTATGAAAGAAGCATTGCAGGTTGAACAAGCCCATCTCCCAAATAAATGGTAACCCGACAATGTGGGGTTTGGTTTCCTTTTGTGCCCCCCGCCGCAGGAGCCAACTTTGACGATTGTGTCAGAGTATTCGGAGCAAACCTAGGGACAGCAGACCTGGGAGGGGCTGCCAGCATATGCTCAAAGTTGGATGCGCGATTTGTAGTGATGGACAATGCTTGATGCTGCTGGCATGCCAAGGACCTTTTGGGTCTTTGTTGCTGGCTGGATCTTTGTGCTGGTGAGATGGCGCCCTGGCGATGCGATATGTTTGCAGAATCCTCCGGACCCCTTTTCTGTTGATAAAAGGCCCAGCTTGATGAACGTTCGGTGGAAAGCCTTCGCTAGAGCTGGCTTCTCTCAATCAGGAGCGTGCAGCACAAAGCTCGTGGAATGCAACCCTCCAGAGGCCCCCCCCCCAACCCAAAGAGCCAAGAGCGAGCTGAACAAATGATTGGGCCGCTTGCTTTGCCTCACGTAGAATCCTTGAAGATGAACGGAACGTTGGTGTGACGGGGTCGGCTCGACTTCGGATTTGGGTGTTTGGTGGCATACTGGGTTGATGCAGAGAGAGAAGCCTCTGAATTGAATCATTGTTCATTTGGCCCTTGGCAGTGTGAATCTGGGTGAAGGAAGCCCCTTGTTCAGAAACAACAGTCCATCCTGCAAACAGCGATTTCCATGAACGCAAAGGTTCGGCCAGCGATGGGCTCTTCGAACGTGCGTTGCCACCAACTGGCTGATGGGGCAAGCGCAAGCACATCCTTTCCAGAGGTCTGTCGGCAGTTGATCTCCGATGGCCTAGCAGAGGTTCCGGCAAGAGGAGCCGGTCTACTCCTTCACTTGGTGGGGCACTGTCAGCGCCCTGGGCTGGCGTCTTGTCTTCGGGGAAGGCCTTGGGTTCGATGTGTGGGTCGCCAACGCTGTCCACGACAGAGCCCCAGTTCAGCAAGTTGCCTTTTGAATTGCAGGATAGCACTGCTTGCACGCTCACCTCTACCAACCACAGGTTCAGTATGCGACAATTGCGGGGGCTCTCTCTTGTAGATGGGGTCACCCACATCCTCTCCCCTGTAGGATAAAGAAGAGTGAGCAGGATCTATAGCGAATCTATGTGTCACGTTGCAGCACGCTGTGTTTGCCAGTCTTTGCCAGAGTTGGGGCTCTGAGCCACAAGTTTGCTGACTTGTCCCCGTCGCAAGCGGCAAGTCTACATTCACTGTTTTTTGCGGTTGTCCGGCAACACGTTTTAAGGTTCCCGTTGAACTCACGGGTGAAATGTTCAAGGATACCGAGCGGGCTCTTCACCATCGCAGCTGTGCCGCGCATCGGCGTAGGCATGGCTATTGCGGCGCCGCGACTGCACTTCTGTCCCCCACCTCTCCAAGTTAATTTCTAACACGGCTTGCTTGCTCGGGGCATCGCCGAGTTGTTTGCTGCGAGTGCAAATCTCATGGCGTCTTCGTGGCCCAGTCAGTTGTTCAAGTCACCATGAATTGAATGTTTTCAAGACCTGTTGCATCGAGGCACCACTTAAGGAGCACCCAATAATTCCCAAAATGATTTGGATAATTGTTTGAAATATTGTTCTAAACCTTGGACAATTGTTTGCCAATTGTTTGAAATATCTCCCAAAATGTTGGCAATTGTTTGAAATATCTCCCAAAATCTTGACAATTGTTTTTCAATTGTTCGAAATATCATCCAAAATGTTGACAATTGCTTTCTACACGGTGGAGAGATGTGCCTTGACTTGTCACACTTGCTGTGAACATGGTCCATGAAGGAGTGCGTCTAAACCTGGGGGGTCCGTTTAGCAAACAAGCACAGTGCCATGACAGTGCAAGTTCATTCTTGGTAGTTGATACGGGCTGTGGATCTGGTGCGTGTTGCGAGCGACGCAGTTTTGCTTGCCATCAGCTATTTTTCCTGAGCCAGGGTCAGGCAGGCGAACAGGCAGGCTTGCATGCGTCCGTGTGTGCACGGCATGCAGGTGCGCAGGCAGTGTCCTCGCGAGGGTGTGTGTGTGTGTGAACCGTCCTGGAGCACGGACGCAAAACTTTAAGCAGCAGGGGGGCAGTGGTCCCTACAGCAGTCGCTGCCTAACAAAGACGCTCCTGTAGAGGATGTGAAATCCACGTCGGACGCGATGTGGACGTACCTGCATTCTTCCTCTTTCCTGATTCCTTTTGCGGTTTCTGTTTGCCGCTGTTGCTTCCTGTTCGGTGTCGATGTGGTGACCTGTTGATTTGCATTTGCATTGAAGCATTTTTCCTGAGTGCGTTTTTCATCTCGGCTAGTGAAGCCTCTCGAGATAAGTGTGTTTACCCACGGCCTGTCCGACATGGCGCTGTGGGCTGGACTCGCCATATGCGGGAGCCCCCTGCGAGGGGATGACGTTCAAATGTTCAAGTTCAGTTCACCTTCGCATTGCACTGCCTGCCTTTGAACAAGGCAGCTCTCATGAGGTATCAGGCTCCGGCAGCTTCATTCGCATTGCACTGCCTGCGTTTTGAACAAGGCAGCTCTCACGCAGCTTCATGCGCGAGTGACAAGCCGGTCAGACACCGACTTTGCAGTTCATTGATTCACGCTCTGCGCTGACTCGGATCAGTTCAATTCACGTTCACGTTCGAGCGACACATGCGTTGACTTGAGTTGGACCGACAAGGCAGCTTTTGTGAGGCACAGGTCATGTGTGAATCAGTTGCTACATCGTGCCTGCCCATGCCGCAGTTGTCTTTTATTGTTTCCACCCCTCTCTTTCCAACCCTCTCTCTCCCTTGCGAGATGGCTGGACACCAGCTCTATGACATGATGCATTCGCTCCTGCAAAGCATTGCGACCGGCACCGTGTCCGGCTCACCAGGCAGCGGTGGACCGAACCTGCAGTTGTCACCCCAGATGATGCAGCCCATGAACCTCGTACCTTCACCCAACCCACAGACCACGCCCTTTGCACCGTTTTCCATGATGCCCTATGGTGGCCTCCCGAACTTTGGCAACCCGATGTCCTTGATGCCCTACGGTGGCCTTCCTAACTTTGGCAACGCGACATCTGGCACCCTGATGCCCTTCATGGCTCAGAACAGCATGCCATCTTCATTGCCCGAGCCCCAGCCGGCACGCGCAGCCGATGCAGCTGCTACGACTCCTGCCGCCGCTCCCTCGACCAACCCACATCCCATGGGCACTCAAGGCACAATCTATTCATCCAAGACTTTTTGGCAGGCTATTCGAGACTTTTTGTTTTTTGCAACAGTGTGCCAAACATCAGTTTCAGTGATGGCAAAAAACTGCCATGCTGTGCTCCAACATCCAAATCCATCACTGCTAGAAACACCGTGTAGTCATTTCTTCCACTTCCCCCAATTGTTTTAGCATCCCCCTTGAGCCTGAATAAGAACACAGCAGCTTAGCATGTGGACTGTACTTTTGTAATATTCAGCGCACCCCTGCATTTCTGGAAGATTATTTGAGGAACTTGAGGCCATATGAGTCATGTCTGGGGGAGGGCGCTGAATGAAGTGTCCACTTGTGTGTCTGGACCTGATACCACAGGAACTGAGGATTTCTGACTCTCCATGGATGTCATGGGCCAAATGAGGCTGGAAGGGCACTGAATGAAGTGCCCAAGCGCTGAACAAAGCGCTGTCAACCATTTCAGTGCGGGAGCTCAGC
Source organism: Effrenium voratum (assembly GCA_963377175.1). NCBI lineage: Eukaryota > Dinophyceae > Suessiales > Symbiodiniaceae > Effrenium > Effrenium voratum. The sequence goes on along the minus strand of CAUJNA010000007.1, from coordinate 79,609 downwards.
AGTGGGGAAGGGCTGACAGTTTGCTTGCATTTTGCTATTTTACATTGTCTGGTTTGTCCACTCAATAGTTGGGTTTGTTTTGGGTGCATTCGAGTTGAAGTCCACTGAGAATCATTCCACCCAGAAATGCTTTACCAGGTCGCGCTGGGCTCAGGGACACTGAGGCTTAGCTGCTAAGGTGGGCCACCTGGGCGAGGCTCGGATGGCACTGAAAGAAGTGCCAGCGCTGAAAGAAGCGCGCCCTATAACCACAATCAATGCTCATCATCCAGGCTCGGATGGCACTGAAAGAAGTGCCAGCGCTGAAAGAAGCGCCCCCTATAACCACAATCAATGCTCATCATCCAGGCTCGGATGGCACTGAAAGAAGTGCCAGCGCTGAAAGAAGCGCCCCCTATAACCACAATCAATGCTCATCATCCAGGCTCGGATGGCACTGAAAGAAGTGCCAGCGCTGAAAGAAGCGCCCCCTATAACCACAATCAATGCTCATCATCCAGGCTCGGATGGATGGCACTGAAAGAAGTGCCAGCGCTGAAAGAAGCGCCCCCTAGAACCACAATCAATGCTCATCATCCAGGCTCGGATGGCACTGAAAGAAGTGCCAGCGCTGAAAGAAGCGCACCCTACAGCGACAAGCTCATCATCCAGGCTCGGACAGCCCTGTGCCAATCGCACTGAAAGAAGTGCTGGCGCTGAACAAAGCGCACCATCAAACTTCGACACATGGCAGCCTCAAAGAAAACAATTTCTGCAACTTTGTAAGGGACTGAGAGCAACCAGAATGCCAGCACTTTGCTTTTCCAATTCCACATTTTCAGGGGCTAGGGCAACCAGAAATTTGCATGTTACATGTTTTGAGCGGCCAAGGCAATGAGGGAGGTGAGTTGAGTTGAGCTGAGTTTAGTTGAGTTGAGTTGAGTGCATCCTCGCTGTGTGACTGTAACTGTAGCTGGCGCTTCATTCAGCACCCAAATGCTTCTTTCAGCATGAATCAGTGGTTCAACCCAACCAAACGGAGCACAAGGGTAATAGAGCCGAGAAGGGTTTGGTTTTTTTTGGGGCCACACACCCCCTGTCCTCCCACGCAGGAGTGCTCGCTGAAGGGCTACAGCATGGTGGGCCAGTGGCTGCCTGGCCGCACATTGGTGAGGGCGGGACACATTTAACCGCCCTGTTCCAACACAGCTCTGGACCCCTGGACCCCACTGGCCTTCCACGGCTGCTGGCTGCACCACCGTCCAGCCTCAGGTCACAAACTTGCTGGTTGATGAGCCCAATGTTTGACAACCGCAACACAGGATTTCAGAATTCTGGAACCCTTCCAAAACTGCGCAGAAACATTTTCTTTGCATGATGTGGCCCTTTGTTGATGCCCATCAGGTCGCGGTGAAACGGACAATCCCGGAGGAATGCTTCTGTGTTCCAGCATGGCTGTCTGAGGATCATTGCTGTTAGTGGCATATTAGCACAAATTTTGTGCTTCCTCGGGAAAGTCAAATTCCAAAAGCGCTGTACATTGCTTCTCGGTCCTCAGATGCAAGTGTTCTGAATCTGAAGCTTTCATCAATCAATGGTTCCCAGTTTTTTGAACACTTCTTTCTGACAGTACCGGGCTCACGGGTAAAAAGCACAGCCATCATTTCTGCTTCTTCTTCACGTGGCTGGGTCCAGGGTCTGCGGGGCTGGGTGGTGAACGCTTCTTGTCGGACTTCTGCTTCTGCGGCTTTTTGCCCTCCTTCTTTGCCTTGGCATCCTGCTCCTTCTCCTCCTCTTGCAGAGCTCTCTGGCTCGCCTCTTGAGCTTGCTGCCGTTGCGTCGCGATGCGCCAGCTGTTGAGGTGCTTCTCCAGGTTGCGCTCGTTCAACTCTGCCATCGTCTTTTGCATCTTCGCCAGCTTCTCATCGTACTCCTGGCGTGCAGCAGCAACTTGAAGCTGATGATGCCGCTGCATGCGCTCCACCTCCGTGGCGTGCCTGCGACGCTCCGCCTGCAAACGCTCCTGCGCAGCAGCCAACTGCCGCTCCGACTCCTGCAGAAGGCTCTGTAGCTTGTGCTGTAGCCCCCCCTGTGCTTGGGCAAAAGAACAGTGCTGCTCGAGCATTTTCTTCTCGAAGAAGCCCTGTTGCTCCTGCAGCTGCCTCGCCGCCTCCAGCTCATGCACACGCAGCTGCTCTCTCAGGGCAGCGTTGTCTGTTGACAGGTTTTCAGCCAAGCGGTCGACTGCCCGCCGCACCCGCGCCGGGCCAGCGGGCCGATATTCGTGCTGGCGTGGCGCGGCCGGACCCCATGTCCAAGGCTGGTTCCAGCGGCCGCGGCCGCTGCTGCCACATCCATCCCAGGCAGCGCCCCCGCAGCCGTCAGCCTGGCCAGCAGTCCCCTCACCCCCATGATCGCCTCCATCGGCACCGGGGGCATTGCCCTTGCTGCTGCCTCCGGGTTTGCCCTTGCCATCGCCTCCGCCGGGGGGCTGCTGATTGCCCGTGCTGTCTCCGCCGCCGCCGCCATCACCGCCGCCGGAGGGCTGCTGATTGCCCTTGCCCTTGCTGTCGCCGCCACCATCGGCCTTACCTCCACCACCGGGCTGCTTGCCCTTGCTGTCACCGCCACCTCCAGGGCCGCCGCCATCAGCCTCACCTCCACCACAGGGCTGCTGATTGCCCTTGCCCTTGCTGTCGCCGCCACCGCCGCCATCGGCCTTACCTCCACCAGGACCACCGGGCTGCTTGCCCTTGCTGTCGCCGCCGCCATCGGCCTTACCTCCGCCAGAAGGCTGCTTGCCCTTGCGGCTGCCAGGCTTGCCACCGCCACCTGGATTTGGGGGCTGCTTGCTGCCCTTGCCATCGCCGCCACCTCCGCCAGGCCTGTGACCTCCACCCTTAGGGCCTCCACCCTTGCCGCCATCCATCTGGCCCTTGGCCTTGCCCGCAGCGCTGCCACTCTTGGGCTGGCTGCCATCGCCGCCAGGAGGGCTGGGCTTGCCCTTGCCACCGCCGTTGCCCTTGCTGTCGCCATCTTTGGCCTTGGCCTGGTCGCTGTAGCGCTTGTTGTCGCCACTGTCTGCACCTCCGCTGGGCGTGCCCTTTCCATCACCTGCCATGGCTGCAAACCTGTCTGCGCTGCACCTGTGTAGTGGTCCGAGTGTCTGTTGCAGGTGGTGGCTTGATGTGTTGCTTTGCGTTTCAGCCTTGCCATGGGTTGGCTGGTTGTTCTCAGTGGCAATGTGCCTGCAAGGGTGTGCCTGCAAGTGTGCCTGCAAGGCTGGTTGTTCCCACTGCCCCCAGACCTAAGCATCAGACATTATGTTGAGCCATGCGGGAAACCAACGCATCGTGAGATATGATGTTTGCCTCTCTCAGCAAGAGTCACTTCATTCAGTGACAGTGCAACTAATGTCTACTTGCCTCTTTCGGCCAGAGTCACTTCATTCAGTGACAGTGCAAAAGAATAAGGCCCACCTCTCAACAGGTTTGTGTGTTTTATGCTGCGCAAGAGACACACACATAAATAAGCCTCATATACTTCACAATTGTTGATCCAGAATGCGTAGCACATCAAAGGTCGCTAAGGGGACAACTGACTAAGATTCATTTTAAAGACTTCACTTCATTCAGTGCGCAAGTAGGAAGTTGAGCCACACATGAGTCAATGCTTCTTACTGGCAATCGTGTCCATTCAAATCAACGGCATAATGGGCCCAATGTGCGGTTAACGCCAACATGTGGTGATGACAATGAGTTTAGGAATCTTCAGACAGCCACGCTACCCGCGCCAAGGCTCCGGCAGGTCATCTTCAAGCACTTCGTCCCAGGCAGGGTCAGGCCTTGGAAAACTGCCCACTGGATGAAGTGGCTCAGGCCGAACGAGGCCATCCCCAAGCCCAATTGCCCACTGCATGAAGTGTCTCAGGCCGAATGAGGCCAACCCCAAGTTGATTTGTTCAGTGAACAAAGTAGCACGATTGCCCACTGCATGAAGTGGCTCAGGCCGAATGAGGCCTTAAATAATTGTCTATGTTTTAGCAACGTACCAACATGTGTCTTTCCATGTTGCTCACTGCATGAAGTGTGCCTCAGGCCGAATGAGGCCTTAAATAATTGTGTATGTTTTAGCAACCTACCAACGCATGTCTTTCCGGAAGATTGCTCACTGCATGAAGTGTGGCTCAGGCCAAATGAGGCCTTAAGTAATTGTGTATGTTTTAGCAACCTACCAATATATGTCTTTCCATGCTTTCAGGAATGTTGCTCACTGCATGAAGTGTGGCTTGGGCCGAATGAGGCCTATCGCAGCAACTTGAACCCACTACGCAACAAGGGTTAAGCTGTGCCCCGAAAAACCAAAGTCCTAGCTTTGATTTGTGCAACTAAGGCCACTCATTGCAGGGTTGACACGAACCTGAGCACATGAATGAACCAAGCCGGGTGGCAATGTGAAGCGCGCGTTCAATCACCGGTTGGCAGGACCAAGCTCTGAGCCACACACAGTTGGCGTGCAATTTCTCCAAGGACATGTGCTTGAACTTTCACAATTTACGAAAAAACATGATTTTAGCATCTGTTGCAGTGCGCAAGACATCTGTTTCAATCGAACTCAATGCGCGTGCAAACCTAGTCAAAACACGCGCAGACACCGTGAAACGCTCATGTTTGCAACATCATGTTCCGCTTGGAAAACCTTAGCGCGAGCAAGCCAAGCACACGCAAAACACACGCCTAAGACATGCAACTTCAAAACGCGGGGTTCCCCTGGCAGTTCGCCTAACTACGCGTGGTTTAGTGTAAAACGTGTGTGTTATCGTTACGCGTGTTTTAGCGTGTTTTCAAAACGCTGGGTTTCCCCTGGCAGTCCGCCTAATCATGCAGTAGGCGGACTGCCAGGAAAGCCCAACTGGCTCGCGCGCACACACATTAACAGAGACACACATAAGCGCAGACCGCAGCAACATCGCCCTCGGCTTCACAGGCAAAACGCATTTTGATTAAACATGTCGGACATGGAAGCGTTGAACTTGGCAAGCTTGTTCTGCAAACTGTTGAACTTGTTGGGTTTAAATGGAAAATTTGCGTACGCGCTGCAGGTGTTTGGGTCAGTCAAGCTGCTTAGTAGGGTAAGCATGCCGCCACCGCATGGCCGAAGCCACAGAGGACAGACAAAGACAGACAGAGACAAACAGAGACAAACAGAACTTTAAAACTTTTAGAACCTTAGCCTTGCCCCTTTTTTGCCAAACGGCTACCCAACTACCTGGATGGCCAGGCGTTGGCCGCCACAAACTTTGGAGACTGCTACTCAGCGAGCCGCCAAGGCCGACTATTGGGCGCTGTTTCAAGCAGCTACCCCATGGTCCAGCTTTTGGTAGGTGCTGGGCGCAGCTCCGAAGCCCCCCAAAAACGGCGGGCGCTGCTTGCAGCTACCCGATCTACGGGCGCTGCTCCAGCTACCCGCTTGACGCTTTTGAATTAAACGTTTTTTCCTTTTCCCCCGTGTTCAGCGCAGGTCTGTTGAACAGACTGGTCGTGTCCAAAAACCCTCGCAGGAGACCGGCATCGCCGCCGACGCAGCAGGTCCCCGGAAAGGCGTGGCCACCACGGCCGAAGGGGGCGAAGCCGCACCCGGACCTACTATCGCAATGAGCCTCGTGATGCGCGCCGCAGCCATCACAACAGCAGCGCGCGCAACGCTCCAAGGCTAAGGGCCAGGAGCAGCATATCCAGGACCCAGAGGACCGAAAGCTCGCCAGAAGCCAAGTCCGAGGAGGAGGACGAAAGGAAGGAGGAGGGCGAAAGGAAGGAGGACGAAAGGAAGGAGGACGAAAGGAAGGAGGACGAAAGGAAGGAGGACGAAAGGAAGGAGGAGGGGAAGGTGCAGTGCAGATTCTGCCACAAATGGTTGCTGCCGCTTGCAGTGGAGCAGCACCAGCAGAGCTCTACTTGGTGTTTGCAAGCCCAGGGCAAGGCAGTTGACATGCTACAATGCCAACGCTGCAGCAGGAAGACCGCATCAGGGTGGGCAATGGTGCAGCACTACCACTCAAGGCACGCCGAGTTTCTGGAGGACCTCCACAAGATGCAGATCGATGTGGACTGGCAGTACCCGCCAAGCCACAACACAGCGCTGAAACCCAGGCGCTCACCTTCCCGGTCTATGGCTCGCCCCGTGGGAGGCTCGCCGCAACGCCCAAGGTCGCCCCCCAACCCGCCGAAGAGGCGACCAAAGCACCCACCAGGCCCACGAGAGAAGCCAAAGCCACTTCCTTTGAAGGAGGTGGCTGTAAAGCAAGAGTCAGAGCCCGAGGTGGCCCGCCAAGCTGCAAAGCAAGACCAGGACACCAAGCCCAACAAGAACAATGCCACAGAGGGCCAAGGCACCGCAAGCCTGGCAACAGTGGACACGGGTGGCACCTGCATCGGGCGGGCTTCAGGCAGGCCTCCTTGCGGGGCCCCAAAGCAGCAATGTGGGCAGCTTGCTGATTGCCATTGGGCAGGCTTTGGCTTCTGAGAGATGATTGCCTTAGCATTCCTTGGCCGGTAAGTGGCAATGCCACTACCTTCGGCTTTTTGAGTCGCCGTGGTCGGCAAGGGGCTTGGTCCGGAACTTGAAAGTTGGTAAAGTAGGCATTATATAAAGCCTTAATAAATTCCCAGTAAAAAGCTTTGCCGACCACCGGCCAATCACCTTGCGCCAGCGCAGAGCAAAACACCATAGCTACAGCGTTGCCAATGGTTATGTCTTCAGTTGATCAGGGTGCTTTGCACATTTTGTGGGAAGCTGGGCTCAAGTCTTTGATTCGCATGAAACGCATTTGCATGCACACGCGTTGCAAGAGGATGAGGGGCAACAGCCCATAGTTCTAAGTCTAGTTCCATGGCCAGCGATGACAGCCCGTCCTTGCCATCACTTTCGGAAAATGGCTCATCTGTGATCATGCTGCCCTCCGGCTCAGACTCTGAGCCAGAGCTGCCTGCAGCTTCTGGCTCAGGCCAGTGCTGCAACTCCGGCTGCCTCGCAGCCTTGGACGAGAGCCCGGAGCTTTGCACACGCGCAGAAGAGGTCAGAGTGGCTTTTCAATCCAGCCGTGTAGAGGATCTTGCCAAGCTCCGATACCATTGCTTGGCGGCTTGGCAAAGCAAGCCGTCTGGCTGGCGCCACTTCCGTGCTTGGGGCATGCCACTGTGCAAAAATGCGGTGTGTTCCTTGTTGCACATGGGTTCAACCATGTACAGCAAGTTCACTAAGCATATAGCAGAGGGGTACATTGACCCACCCATGGACCTGCGGCGCACGCAATGCCAGCAACGCACAACTGGGCAGAGCACCTCTGACGCCACTGTTGCAGCCGACACCTTGCTACGGTGGATCCACGAGAATATGGCAGAGCATTTGGCAGAGAGCGACCAGTTCGTCTCAGGCAAGACCAATTTGCTCCACAAGGCAGAGACGGCAGGCTTGGCAGATATCGCCAACGGGCCTGAGCACATCAAGTGGCTGGCGCCAGGGACAACGCTGACTGAGCTGCTGTCATTCAGCGCAGCCTTCAACCCAGAAGTGGAGGCTCCCAGCTTCTCCACCTTTTGCCGGATCTACCACAGTGACTGGGCAAAATGGCTGAAGATCCGAACAGAGGGGCAGCATTCCAAGTGCGACAGCTGCGAAAAGTTCAAAGCCTGGAGGCGACTTGCCAGCTCCAAGAGCGACGTTGACATGGTGAGCAAACTGTACAAGGAGCACCTGGCAAGCATGATGGCGGACAGACGGGTGGATGCTGCCATCGCTGCATTGGCCCGTCAGACATGGGCCGGAGAGGGGGGGGACAAGTCCACATTGTCCCTGACCCTTGATGGGATGGACACCACAAAATTCAAGGTGCCAAGGAACTGGTCATGTTCTAAGGAGTGGGACTCATTGTGGCGACCCGAACTCCGGCTTCACGGAGCGCTGAATGATGGATACTCAGAGGAATACATACTGACAGACCAGGACATGAGCAAGGGCAGCAACTTGGACCTGACCATCATCAGCCATCTCCTGCACGAGTCCCAAGGGGAAATGCAGAAGCGTGGCATACCCTGGCCACGCTTTCTGCGACTCCACGCAGACAACGCAAGTAACGAGCTGAAGAACCAATTATGCTTAAAGCTCATGAGCTGGCTCACTCATCGCGGGCTTTTCCAGGAGTGCATGCTGACCACTTTTCAAGTGGGCCACAGTCATGGCCGGATAGATCAGAGGTTTTCAGAGATACGTGCAGTTCTGGCTGACAGCCCACTGCTCCAGTCACCAGAAGACTTCGCACAGGCGCTGCAGAAAGTCAAGCCGCGCGAAGGCCGTGAACTCCGGGTAAAGAAGCTGGAAGCAGCAATAGATTTTGAGGAGTTCTTCAGCTCACTCCAGGTCAATGTCTCGGGGCACACGCAGACACACTCCAAGTCAAAGCAGGGCGAGGAAGCTGTGCACGTTTTTTTTGTGCAATTGCGAAAGAACATCAGCAAGTCGTGGCGCGACAGGATTGCCTCCTCATTTCCAGACACTCCCAGTGAGAACGATGTGATTCTCACTTGCAGGCATTACCTGGCATCAGACCAGGACTCGCAGGATCCTTGCGTTTGGGTGCCTGACACAAGGATGAGGGCATTGCAGGCGACTGCGCCCGACAGCCTTGCACCGCGACGCTCTCTCAGCGAGCGCCAGGCCAAGGAGTTCTCCAAAACAGCAGTTGCGATCGCAAAACCACCTTGGAACATGCTGAAGGCTAGCTCTTACTTGTCCAACTTGGTCAAAGAGAACACACAGGGCGGTGGGCCTCATTGGAAGCCATTGCCAGTGGACTGGGCTTTGGCCGGGCACCCGCCCGAATCCTCCGCAGCAAGCGAACCAGCAGACGCCATAAGCCCAGAAGAGATGCAATGGGCTGTACGGAAGCCAGCCGCTGTCGCAGCCAAACCTGTCATTAAAACAGGAGCTTCCAAGGCTGCCGCCAAAAAGTCCAAGGCTATGAAGCGGCCAGCAGCAGCCCGCAGTCCGGAACCAGTTGCTGGCAAGCGCAAGGCTGCTGAGGCAGCTGGCTCGCCGCCATGCGGTGCTTCGGCAAACGCTTCTGACCCGCCGCAGCCAGAAGGCTGCGAGGCAGATGCAGTTTCATTGCCAAGCCCTGGCAGCGGAGAGGAAGGGCTCCACTTCAATTCCGCACTACCAGCGAAGCCCACGGCATCAAGCGCAACGGTCGGCGCACCGCGGGGAGCAGTGGAAGCAGTTCCCACCGACGAGCGGCCCGCAGCCAAGGAAAAGCCACGAAAGCGTCAACTGGGCAAATTGCCAATGCCAGATGATGCGAAAGACTACTTGGGCTGCACCAAGTGCAAGTACTCCAATATCGGATGCGCCACATGCCGCCGCAAGGTCGGCCTGGTCTTGAACGCTGATGAGACTGCGTGGACATGGGCGACTTGAGACACGGGACGCGGCCAACCAAGATGAAAAACACGCCCCAATGCATCGCATCCAATGCTGCACTGCTTGCCTCGCACTGCCCAGTAGTAAGTTGTAACGCTGCGCTCTTTCCACATTGTAGGCATTGGGCTCACAGATCGCATAGTAGTTCAGCTCCCGCCCCAATCTTGCAATCCATGGCAGCGCAGCCTGACATCATCATGGTGGACAGCGAGTCCGACTCTGGCGACAGCCAAGAAATAGAGATTCGGAACACCGCACCACGCCACGACTTCATTGAAGTCTTCAGCCCACCAAGGGTGACCTTTGCTTGTCAACGCCAGGGCCTGGTGGCTGAACACGGCATAGACATAGTGACAGGTTTTGACCTGAACACCTTTGAAGGTCGCGCTGCCACACTGCAGCTGTTGGGGAAGGCCCGGCCAAGGTTCCTCATGCTGAGCCCCCCATGCACAATGTACTCGGCGCTGCAGGGCTTGTTCAACTTGCACAAGATGAATCCGCAAGTCCTGCAGCAGCGAATGGTTGAGGCAGACAGCCTGTTGAAATTCGCAATGTTTCTGTGCAAGAGACAACATGACCGAGGAGCTTTCTTCTGTTTTGAACATCCACATCGGGCCACTAGCTGGCAGAGGCCCTTTGTCCAAGCCATCCTCAACTTGCCGGGCTGCCAGCTCACCGCATTCGACCAGTGTCAGACAGGATTGGTCACTCCTGGAGAGAACCCAAAGCCCATCAGAAAGAGGACACTGTTGATGTCCAACGCGCCGGCCATCCAGGCCATGTTCGGGCCCATGCAGTGCAACTGCCCAGCAGCTTCGCACGTGCATGTGCAGGGGTCTGTCGATGGCATCCGGTTGTCCACATGGTGTCAGAGATACACTCCCGGGCTTTGCAATAATCTGGCGGAGGCAGTGGCCAGAACACTTGGCCACGAGTGAGGCGACAAACTTACCAATTAATGCACCAGAATGGATTGCTCGCAGGATACCAGATTCAATGGAGGCAAAATGTGACGATCTCATGTCTTCACAAAACGTTCTCCGAGATCTTCAGATTTCGGCCGAAATGTGCCGATCTTTTTGGAAATTCCTGGAAACCAGCAGATGTCCCCCTACATTTTTTTGTACCCAGACATCTTCAGGTTTTGGCGTTCCCATCCCGAGATCTTCACATTTCGGCCGAAATCTGACGATCTCTGCATCTCACAAAACGTCATGCGACATCTTCAAGTTTTAGACCGACAGCCACTCTCGGTGGCCCAAGCAGTGTGAGTCCCCAGCAGCTCCAGGTCCAGCCCAGCCATTCCTGGTTTGCGGCTGCCGCCTTGCTGGCCTCGACTCGACCTCATGACAGACACTGCGCCGAAGCCATCACTAGCCTCGAAGGAGGAAAGTGAAGAGACACCAAGTGAGTCAGTCGCCCTTAGCTTGAATACCAAGCCAGAGGAACCGGAGCCAAGAGTTGAGGTGAGCCCTGAGACCTTCCGCGAGGTGGCATACGCAGTCCTGGTGGACGAGTTGAAGAAATGGGGCTCTCCGGCCCAATATCTTCAAAAGACTTACCCGACTCCGGAGTCGCAGCTTGAATTCAAAGAGCTGTTGCTGGAACACTTTCCCAAGAGCCCGGGAATTGATTACCACAGCAGCTCCGAGCTACCAAGCAACATGACCGATCTTATGGCGCTTCATTTGTCAGATTTGGGATTCTTTGCCCGCTCCAGCACCAAACCTGCGCCGTTCCTCCACACCAGCATCAGTCTTCTGGATGAGTACTTGACCAATTCATTCTTGACTGAGCAGGACCCGGTTCTCCTTGCCCAAGGTCCTAGCACCAGCCCCACACCCGACCCGTTCTGGTCCATATACGTGAAGGGTGCCGCTCGAAGTTGCACTGCGCTGTTCCTGGCCGCGCAGTGCATCAAGCGTGGGTGGAAGTTGGCCGTGCTGCGGCAAACCTGCAGCAGTCGCTGCTGGTGGTTCACGCACGGCGTGGGTTCATGCCAACTGACAGAGAGGCTGTAGCTTTGGAGAACGCGCGGCTCTCATCCCGGGGCGCCATCAGGAAGAGCCACTGTGTGCTGACATGGCTGGGCAAGCTGTCGCTGCTACGGGAGCAAGGCCTTTCAGCTGAGAACACTCTGAAAGTTTGGAATCAGAGCTGCACCAAGGAGTCTGCCTTGACAGGCAGCCGAAGAGTTGCGTTGCTGCAGCTGCTGGGCATGCCCAAGGCAGCTGCGGACCTTCTCTTGGAACATGTGTCACTGTTTGGTGACCGGACAGCATTCATGGAAGATGCATTTGCCAGCAAACGCTTGGGAGTGGGGGCCATGCCCCGGTCAGGATCCAAAGCCTGGAACATGCGGCTCCAGGTGACCGAGGCCGGGCAAATGCTTTTCCTCCGGTACATTCACAGCCAGCACCTCAAACGGCTTCCGGGAACCCGGGCGAAGAGAAGCAAAGATGATCTCGAGGAGGCCATCTCGATGGCGCAGCTTCTGGTCTCGCTGACGGACGACCTGACAGCGCAGATGCCCATCGCATCGGTTGATGCCCAGGTCTTCGAGCGGTTTGTCGAAGGTGACACGAACCTGGACTTGGAGCTTCAGTCCGCATTGTCGGAGAAGCGGGCAGATTTTGATCATGGAGACATCACAATCTTCCGTGAGCTGGTCAATGAGCACGCCACCAGCACTGACCGAAAGAGACAGGCCCTGGGCATGCCGACCAGCAGCATTGCAGCCGCCCAGCTGGAGCGCCAGGAGTTTGACATTGCCATGTCCACTCTGAAGCGGGACTGCGATGCTTACAGGATTTGGCTCACACAGAGCCGTGACCGGGAGGCAGCGGCGTATTTCGCAGAGCTCCAGCACCAGAAGCAGCGCAAGCAGAAGGCCAAAGACATTGCGAAGGAGATGGGTCAGCCATCCTCGGCTTTGTGGACCATGCAGCTGACAAAGCTGGGCAAGCCCGCGGCTTGCTACCAGGAGATTGAGGGCGCGATCAAGAACATCGTGAAGCGCGAGCAGTTCACGTCGAAGGATCAGGTGCTCAGCCTGGTGGTCCTCAACTGGGCGGCGCCCAGCACATTCAGCTCGGAGCAGCAGGCCTGCCAGGCATCTTTGGCAGGCGCCCTGGTGAACGACGGCAGCGGCATCGGCGCAGTGCTGACGCCGGTGTACTTCCACAAGAAGGGCGCGCTCTTCAAGGTGGAAGAGGCGGCCAACAAGCAGCTTGCGGGGGTGAACCTGAACCAGGACCACCGGTTCGCGCTCCCGTTTCAGGGCAGGAACGACGAGCGCGAGAAGCGCACTTTGGTGCAGCCTGGCCGGTTTCTGGTTCCCATGGAGGAGGAGAGCTACCAGAAGGTGATGGACATCTGGCGGACGGCACCCCTGTTGCGGAAGCCCTTGGCGGAGGAGTCGGTCTTGCTGGCCACCCGGGACATGGTGACCATCGAGGATATCGCAGAGAACGCGCTTCCCCAGACCACCGACACAAGCACGCACATCAAGCCCGCAGAGAAGCACCAACAGATCGGCGTGGACGCAGCGCGGAAGCTCTTGCGGGGCTTCGTTCAGGGGATGGAGAGCAGCTCCAGAGCGAGCATCCTGGTGGTTGACCTGAGCTTGCATAGCGCAGAGCTTTGCAAAGCTGCGCTTCTGGAACACGCCTGCGGGCAAGGGCAGCTGCAGCTTCCGTGCTACTACATTGGCTTTGCAGCCGACGAGGAAAAGCTGGAGTGGGCAAACCATCACATGGAGGAGTTCCTCGCAAACAGCTTCTTGGACCAATCGCTTCCCTTGCCCAAGTCTGCCAGCATTCCACCTGCGAAGCTGGAGTCGGGCTTGGGCGCGGTTCCGCACCCGCAGCTTCAGCTGCTGACGTACTCCAAGCAAGTGAAGTTTGAGGGCCTGGCGTCTTTGAAGACGCCCGACCCCTTGCTGATCAAGTACGACGAGAGCCCCTTCCGAACAGAGTTTTACGAGATCTTGGCCGCTGCCCGTGAGGCGCTGCCGCTTGACCTTCCTGCAGAGAAAGGTGCAGCAGCACAAGCGAAGCGTGCCCTGAAGATGACCGTGGAGGCTGCGGCAGGTGGCCAGAAGAAGCAGAAGACGCAAGAAGAGAAGCCAAAGCTGGCGCACATAGCCGCTGACAGCGTTCCAACCCCCCTGACTTGGGAAGCCCCGCTGCTGAAAAAGGGCAACAAGGAAGTGTGCGTGGTGATCTCTCTGGAATCTGGCTGGTGAACCGGTCCGACTCGGAGCAGGCCTTTGAGGCTGGCACCGTGCTGGCCGGCTGGTACAAGGGGAAATTCTGGCACCACCGAAACTCTGGAGAAGACCCCAAAACAAAGAAGGCCAAGAAAGAAGAGGGCCAGTCGAATGAGCCAGGCGAAACTGACGTGCAGTTCAAGTTGAGCGATGGCAACGACTTGGTCAGCTTCAACGGCAAAACCACGAACCTGGCAAGCTTGATCCTGGAGAAGCGCAAGAGTGTGCCCGACATTGGCATTTCATACCACAGCATTGTCGACAAGCCCTTGCCTGGCCAGCCCGGGTTCTTTGGGTTGGAGACCAAGCACAGCATCTACTTCCGGGCAGAGACCATTCCCGTCAAGACTGAGGACAACCAGCAAACGCCCAAGATTCCTGTGAATCACTTGGGCGGGTGCATCAAAGCCAGCGCATGGGACACAGCCGCGACACACATCGTGTGGGCAGTGAAGTGGAACGCATCAGCACAGAAGGGTCTATCGCCCGTCCGGCCAGTGGTCACCTTGAAGCAAACGGTGAGCTTGCCGGCGCAGTCAGCCGTGGAGCTCTCGCAGCAGAGCGCCAGCACGGTCACGGGGCCGTCCGCTGAATCAGAGTAGGTGTAGCAGGCTTAGGCAGCGCAACTGTCAGTTTCGAAAACCACGCATTGCCAAGGTGCACCAAAAAATCCAAACAGGACCTTCATCCCAAGAGGAAGCCTGAAGATAATTCCAAGTTGAAGTTGGGCTGGAACACAGCCCCGCAGACCCTGTGATTCTACCAGGAGAGATTGCAATATCAAATGACATGCCAAGGCGCAGCGACCCACCACCAAAAAGCTTGATTCTTCTCACCCATCCACACACCATGGAGAAACACCCTTCACAACACACAACACTAATAGGTTTGGAAAGCTGACAGCGTAGGGCAGAAGTAGGACCGGGCCGGGCCATCAGATTGCCAGCGGATCACTGAGAAAAGAACTTGGAGCGCAAGGTGTCCTCACTTCCTGAGTTCATGAACTTTAAACTTTTTGGGAAGACCATTTTAGTGGTACATATAAAGTTTGGACTTTGTTTGGCCATCCACCCAGCCAGTGAGTGTCAACACTTGCATACACAAAGACCACTTGGTTATCAGCAGCATATTTTTGCAGGGCTTTTAAAATTTGCAAAGCGGGTGCGTGTCTATGAAGCAACACTGGATTGAATCTTGCTGCCGGGGCGGTCCTTTGCCAACTGTTCAGGCACTTATTCGTGTTGCAGCCTTGCAATGACTGGGAATCTTTGCCATTGCGCCATTGCTGTTGAACTGGTGCTTGGATTTAGGGGGCCGCCCCTTTGCAGTTGTGGCCTAAAAGAAGAAATACAAGCTCACTCCGCACTACCCTCAAGTAGGCCATGACGGCTGGTGTCCATGATGCTGATGATGCAAAGTTGTTTTCTGGAAGCCCACAATCACTTCTTTTTCGCGCAGCGCAGTTTCAGGAGCAGGGCTCAGTCAAACCCACACCAATGGGCCAGGTGAAACTAAGTGAAACTGAACTTCGGGTCAGGCCTTGCGCTTGCCATACAGGTCGCTCAGAGTTTTTTGAAGCTTCCGATTGGTGGCTAAGACGATGCCCGTTTGAGAGTCATCCAGGGCGCCGTAGCCCAAGAAGGTCCTTGACAATGAGCACGCACACAAATATGCCCCACATGTTTGAGAAGCGAAAAGAGGCAGGACAAAATGTAATAGTGACTAGCTGAAAGCTAAGCAGCCTGCGGTCCACAATCCGGGCATACTGCATTGCCGTCGCTTCCGCAACATCACATCGCTTCATGTCATTCACCATGCGATGCCGGCCAGAGTGAGTCCGGATGTTTTGAGTGACAATTGCCACACTCACCTTTGGCGGAATGGAGAAGGTAGCACGCAGCCTGGAGACTGCCTTGCAAGCCGTGTCCTTGTTGATGTGCTTAGTGTTGCAGTCTGCGCGAAGGGCAGGAAATAGCAGCTGGTCGGGCTCGCGGGGAAACACCCACTTGTCTTGAAATGTCACTCGCCCCCACATGCCTTTGCTTCTAGAGCGCTTCCTATTGACACCATGGGCCTTCAACAGGCGCAGCTTGGCCAACGCAGGCTTCAAAAGGTGCTTCCACGCAGCAGTTCCTCTTTTCAAGGGCGCTATGAACACACATTGCGTCTTGAAGTTGAAGTCCCGAGCACGTAGTCTTAGTACTTCTGTGATGCGGAGGCATAGCATATGAGTCAGCATCAATGCCACATGCAGCCATGTTGGCCCTTCACGTAGCACATGCGCGAGCCACAAATTCCACAAGGGGCCAGGCATAGCAGCTGCCTTCCCGAGTCGGTACTTGGGCGCGCGTCGCTTGGGAGGCCTGCCGCGCTTTCTAGGCATGATGGTCGCAAATGCCGGGAGGTCACAGGGTGCAACAGGGCGTGCTTGGGACGAAAACTGCAGCTGTCAAGCGGGTGATTTTTTGGGATTTATTTGCACTACTACGCGCTGCAGGTTTCAGCTCGTTTCCTGGCAGTCCGCCTACTGATTAGGCGGACTGCCAGGGGAAACCCAGCGTTTTGAAAACACGCTAAAACACGCGTAACGATAACACACGCGTACACGCGCAGCTTGACAGCGTTTTGAAAAAAGTAGGCGACTGTGTGTGGTGTTTTGAAAAGTGCTTTAAAAAACACTTGTACATGTTTTGTTTTGTGGGCGCGGATGTGCTTCAAACTAGGTTGTCATGTGGACTGCCTAGCTGAGTGCAGTTCAGTCAGAGGTTTGGCTGCAAAGGTGTGCTAGGAAAGAGCGATGCGCCAATGGCCAAGCGATTAACAGGTAGCACTCCATGTGTGTGGCCTCACCGCTGTTACCGCAGTCCATACACTTTTTTTGAACAACCGTGAAATCTATGGCAGCAAAAATGAATTGCAGGCGAGTGCAACCAAAAACCCTGAGCTACAAGCCTGCAACCGCAATGCAACAGGACACCACAAGCAAATTCAGCAATCAGCGCGGGAAAGTTCAGAAACATTGCCATGACAACTGTTTCGCGCGGTTTGTTATGATTAGGCTCGATGGTTGAAAATGCATGACTTTATTTTGCTTTGCGTTGAGTGTTTGGGTGTGCCCTTTAGTTTTGTCAACATGGCCTGGCTTAACGCAGGTAAATACATTGAATGAATTCAGTCGAGCACGTGGCATGATTTGTTGCAAGGTTTGGGAGCACGTTTGGCTCGGCATTGTGAGTGTTGGCGCCTGGCGCTGTGCTCGCAGGCTGGGATTTCCATGAAGGGCAAAACGGGGAAAGGGTTTGTCAGCACTACACCACTTCTTTCAGTGGTCATGGCCTCATTCGGCAATTCAGGGTTTCAGAGTGTTCGTAGGGCTTGCACCTCATTCAGTGCTGCCACTTCTTTCAGTGGCCCTCATTCGGCAATTCAGGGTTTGAGGGGTTACTGTAGGGCTTGCACCTCATTCAGTGCTGCGCCACTTCTTTCAGTGGTCCTCATTCGGCAATTCAGGGGTTTCAGGGGTTACTGTAGGGCTTGCACCTCATTCAGTGCTGCGCCACTTCTTTCAGTGGCACCCTATAGGGTCACACTTCTTTCAGTGGGAAGGGGATATTGTGCGTTTTGCGCCTCATTCGGCGGTGGGCCACTTCCTTCAGCGCAGTTTAGGGGCTCGCCCATTTCAAACTATGTGTTTGGTTTCAGCCTCTGCCTTGCGCAGGTCCATGATGGCCAGGACAGCCTCCAAGACCGCGCGCCACAGCCTTGGTAACCATTGCTGGAGACATGATCATGTTGAGATGCATTTGTGTCTCTTGTGTGACAGTCAGGACCCTGCAAACAGGTTGGCAAGTAGACATTTTTTGCACCGTCACTCAATAAAGTCTGGCCGAAGTAGGCATTTTTGGTCACTGAATGAAGTGACTCTAGCCGAAAGAGGCAAGCAACATACATGCTGTGATGATGCGTTGGTTTCCCGCGTGGCTCAACATAACATTTTATCCTTAGGTCTGGGGGCAGTGGCGTATCAATCCTTGCAGGCACATTGCCCCTGAGAACAAACCAGCCAAGCCATGGCACAGCTGAAAAGCAAAGCAAGCCACCAGGGCAGACAGGTTTGTGCCACCGAACCAGCCATGGCAGATGATGGAAAGGGCCGCGGAGGTGACAGCAGCGGCTGGGCCAAGGGCGACAGCGCCAAGGGCGGCGGTGGTGGAGGCGCTGGCGGAGGTCGGGGCAAGCACAAGCAGCCCCCTGGTGGAGGTGGCGATGGCGGTGATGGCAAAGGCGGCAAACCTGGAGGGGGCAAAGGCGGCAAGCCTGGAGGCGGCGGCGACAGCAAGGGCAAGCAGCCCCCTGGTGGTGGCGATGGCGGTGATGGCAAAGGCGGCAAGCCTGGAGGGGGCAAAGGCGGCAAGCCTGGCGGCGACAGCAAGGGCAAGCAGCCCTCGCCTTGTGGAGGCGGCTGCGACAGCAAGGGCAAGCAGCCCCCTGGTGGAGGTGGCGATGGCGGTGATGGCAAAGGCAAGCCTGGAGGGGGCGGCTGCGGTGGAGGTCCTGGCAAAGGCGGCAAGCCTGGAGGAAGTGGTGCGGACAAGGGCAAGCAGCCCCCTGGTGGTGGCGATGGCGGTGAAGGCAAGCCTGGAGGGGGCGGCTGCGGTGGAGGTGATGGCAAAGGCGGCAAGCCTGGAGGAGGTGGCGCGGACAGCAAGGGCAAGCAGCCCCCTGGCGGTGGCGATGGCGGTGAAGGCAAAGGCAAGCCTGGAGGGGGCGGCTGCGGTGGAGGTGATGGCAAAGGCGGCAAGCCTGGAGGAGGTGGCGCGGATTGCAAGGGCAAGCAGCCCCCTGGTGGTGGCGATGGCGGTGATGGCAAAGGCAAGCCTGGAGGGGGCGGCTGCGGTGGAGGTGATGGTAAAGGCGGCAAGCCTGGAGACAGCAAGGGCCCCCCAGCCGACGGAGGTGATGGCAAGGGTGGCGGCGACAGCAAGAGCAAGGGCAAGCAGCTCCCTGTGCATGAGGAAGGCGGCAAGGGCGGCCAGGCTGTTGGAGGCGGAGCTGGTGGTGGAGGCGGAGCTGTTGGAGCCGGAGGTGCGACTGGCCAGCCGACTGCCTCTGAGTCTGATGGGGCTGCCGCCTGGGATGGATGTGGCAGCAGCGGCCGCTGGAACCAGCCTTGGACATGGAGTCCGACAGCGCCACGCCAGCACGAATACCGGCCTGCTGGCCCAGCGCGGGTGAGGCGAGCAGTTGGCCGCTTGGCTGAAAACCTTTCGGCCGACAACACTGCCCTGAGAGAGCAGCTGCGCGTGCAAGAGATGGAGGCGGGCAGGCAGCTGCAGGAGCAACAACAGTTCTTCGAGAACAAAATGCTCCAGCAGCACTTTTCTTTTGCGCAAGCCCAGTCGCAGCTGCAGTTCAAGCTACAGAGCCTCCTGGAGCAGTCAGAGCAGCAGTTGGCTGCTGCACAGGAGAAATTGCGGGCGGAGCGCAGCAGGCATGCCACAGAGGTGGAGAGGATGCAGCGGCAGCATCAGCACCAAGTTGCCGCGGCACGCCTGGAGTACGACGAGAAGCTGCTCCAGATGCAAAAAACGATGGCAGAGCAGAACGAGCGCAACCTGGAGAAGCACCTCAACAGTTGGCGCATCGCGACGCAGAGGCAGCAAGCTCAAGAGGCGAGCCAGAGAGAGGAGGAGAACCTAAAAAAGGAGCAGGAGGTTGCCGAGCCAAAGAAGGAGGGCAAAAAGCCAAAGAAGCAGAAAGCCGACAAGAAGCAGCAGCGTTCACCACCCAGTCCCGAACCCGGACCCAGCCACAAGAAGCAGAAGTGAGTGGCAGGAGTGCTTTTTTTTTTACCTCTGAGC
This sequence comes from Effrenium voratum, assembly GCA_963377175.1. Classification (NCBI taxonomy): domain Eukaryota; class Dinophyceae; order Suessiales; family Symbiodiniaceae; genus Effrenium; species Effrenium voratum. The sequence continues at coordinate 60,025 of CAUJNA010000007.1, read as the reverse complement.
CCGGTACTTTCAGAAAGAAGTATACAACAAAATGAAAACCAGTTGATGAAAGCAATTGGTACCGGGAGGCAATGTACAGCATCATGGAGGCGTTTTGGAGTTGACTTTCTCGGCGGAAGCCCAAAAAATCCACAAGCAACTACCAGCAATGATCCCTCACATGCTGAAACGAAGAAGTGGGTTCCTCCGGGATGGTCCGTTTCACCGAGATCCGAGATGGGCATCATTCAAGGGCCCCGCAAAGAAGAAAATGTCATTGCACAGGTTTGGCTGATAATTCTGAAACCTTTTGTCAAAGATTGGGCTCATCAACAAGCGAGTTTGCTGAGGCTGGACTGTGGTGCAGCCAGCAGCCCAGCGGAAGGCCAGGGTTAAGAGCTTTGAGGGAACAGGCCAGTTAAATGCGTCCCGCCCTCACCAATCGGCCAGGCAGCCGCTGGTCTCCATGCCGCAGCCCTTCAGCGAGCACTCCTGCGTGGGAGGACAGGGCGTGTGGGCTCAAAAAAAGCCAAACCCTTCAAGCCAAACCCTTCTCGGCTCTATTACCCTTGTGCTCGAGTTTCGTTGTGTAGTTCATGGTTTGGCCGCTTTTGGGTTGAACCACTAATTCATGCTGAAAGAAGCATTTGGGTGCTGAACGAAGCGCCAGCTACAGTTACAGTCACACAGCGAGGATGCACTCAACTCAACTCAACTCAACTCAACTCAACTCAACTCCCTCATTGCCTTGGCCGCTCAAAACATGTGACACGCAAATTTATTGTTGCCTTGGCCCCTCAAAATGTGGAATTGGAAAGGCAAAGTGCTGGCATTCTGTTTGCTCTCAGTCCCTTACAAAGTTGCAGAAATTGTTTTCTTTGAGGCTGCCATGTGTCGAAGTTTGATGGTGCGCTTTGTTCAGCGCCAGCACTTCTTTCAGTGCGATTGGCACAGGGCTGTCCGAGCCTGGATGATGAGCTTGTCGCTGTAGGGTGCGCTTCTTTCAGCGCTGGCACTTCTTTCAGTGCCATCCGAGCCTGGATGACGAGCATTGAAATTGTGGTTATAGGGGGCGCTTCTTTCAGCGCTGGCACTTCTTTCAGTGCCATCCGAGCCTAGATGATGAGCTTGTAGGGTGCGCTTCTTTCAGCGCTGGCACTTCTTTCAGTGCCATCCGAGCCTGGATGATGAGCTTGTGGTAGGGTGCACTTCTTTCAGTGCTGGCACTTCTTTCAGTGCCATCCGAGCCTGGATGATGAGCTTGTGGTTGTAGGGCGCGCTTCTTTCAGCGCCGGCACTTCTTTCAGTGCCATCCGAGCCTCGCCCACCTTAGCAGCTGAGCCTCAGTGTCCCTGAGCCCGGCGCGACCTGGTAAAGCATTTCTGGGTGGAATGATTCTCAGTGGACTTCAACTCGAATGCACCCAAAACAAACCCAACTATTGAGTGGACAAACCAGACAATGTAAAATAGCAAAATGCAAGCAAACTGTCAGCCCTTCCCCACTGCTGAGCTCCCGGACTGAAATGGTTGACAGCGCTTTGTTCAGCGCTTGGGCACTTCATTCAGTGCCCTTCCAGCCTCATTTGGCCCATGACATCCATGGAGAGTCAGAAATCCTCAGTTCCTGTGGTATCAGGTCCAGACACACAAGTGGACACTTCATTCAGCGCCCTCCCCCAGACATGACTCATGTGGCCTCAAGTTCCTCAAATAATCTTCCAGAAATGCAGGGGTGCGCTGAATATTACAAAAGTACAGTCCACATGCTAAGCTGCTGTGTTCTTATTCAGGCTCAAGGGGGATGCTAAAACAATTGGGGGAAGTGGAAGAAATGACTACACGGTGTTTCTAGCAGTGATGGATTTGGATGTTGGAGCACAGCATGGCAGTTTTTTGCCATCACTGAAACTGATGTTTGGCACACTGTTGCAAAAAACAAAAAGTCTCGAATAGCCTGCCAAAAAGTCTTGGATGAATAGATTGTGCCTTACTCGTCCCCAGCCCCACTCCCGCAGATCCCGTTCCCGTCACAGACGACACCGCCACCCACACTCCCACACTAGCCATCACCGGGGACACGACAAGGCGCCACGGCGACGCACCATTCAGCGAGCACACAGCTCCAGCCAGTCACATTCCCCCTCACGGCCCCACCACCGCTCCAGGCAATCGCACCGCAACCCCGCTCACGCTCCCCCCGACGCAGGTCCTCCCCACGACACTCCCCCGCACCCAGGACCACGGCTCCACATCGAGCCTCGCAAGCCCAAGGTTCCACTTCCTGGCGCACTTCCGGATGGGACACCGACAAGTCTCAAAGGTCCTCTCCACGCTGGTGGAACCAATCGTGGGGACACCCACCGCAGAGCCACAGCACAAGCCGCTGGGGCAAGCACCACCACAGCACCAGCAACACAGGCAACTGGAGCAGTCAGGACAAGCGACAGTTCTGGCCACAGCAGCAGCCTGGGCAACAACCGCACCCCCCATCCCAGCATGCCCCCTACCCCTGCACCCGCGGCGGCTTACCCAACCCCCCCTCCCCGCCCTGCACCTCCCCAACCCTCCCCCCAGCACCCCTTGGATGACACTGAAGACCTGGACCCCCCTCCGTCGGAGGCAGAGCTCAACGCAAACTCCGACAACCGGTGGCTTGATCTATGGCGAAGCGTCATGGACACAGCCAAGACTGACCCAATGCGAGTTCCCACGCCTAGGGAGTTGGGGGAGTTGGGCCCGCTTCCAGCCTTGGACATCTCCAGAATGGAACAGACCAAGACCATTTTGAGGAACCTGGACCCTGCCTTGCCACCTTCACATGCCGACCTCCTCGCAGAATGCTGGGAACTGCGAACCATGGACATGGATGAGCCCATAGCTTTCGACCCCAGCTTCTACCATCTCCTGGGACGGGAATCACATGGCATGGTGTTCGCAACCACTTGGTTTCCCCGACCACACCCCTGACCGGTACGTACACGGCACCACCCCGGATCGAATGCGCCGCATGTCCTATGAGAACATGATCCGGCCTGCTGCATGGAGGCCTGAGAACCATGACTACCCGAGCTTTGGATGCTATGCTCAGGCCACTCCCACAGCCTGCAATCCCGACACGTTAGGCCAGCTTTTGCAGAACTTCACCATCGGAAAGTCTCAGCTTGGGGCCATCGCTTTTGGGGAACTGCGCTCTGTCAATCAGCACAAGATCTTGGAGTCCGGGGGAAGCCACGAGGACCAGCACAACGTGCGGCGCCACTTTGCATGCCGCAGAGGCAAGAAATGGTGCGTTCACTCCAAGTATGCCATGCTGAGAGGTGTCGCGCTGCAGCGCCCGGCGTAGCGGGGCGCGAACCGTACCATATTCCATTTGACCAGGAAAAGAACTGATGCACGGTTTGTTCGCTTTGTTGCCTTTTCTATGACCGATCGTTCGCCATACGACCCTTCCTTTTGGTTGCCGTTTGCCAGCCTGTGGTTCGAACTTGGCCCCTTTCCCTTGTGTTTTCTCATGGCTTTCCAACCCCCTCGAGGCTTGTTACCGATGCTCCAAAGGCAAAACTATCCACAGCAACCTTCACCCGCCGCATCCAACCACCATGGCAACATGTACGGCAACAACACGGCCGGAACCCTGTGCGGGGCCCTGTTGGGGCCTTGCTATGGATGCTCCTCTACGACCTGGACACCACCGACTACAACTCCAACTCCATGCCAACCCCACGGCCACCCCACTTCCCACTTCCAGCCTTCCACTCCACCGCCCCTCGGCCCCCGCCCCCCCCCCCCCTTTCACCGGCTTTCCCCCCCCTCCTCCCGGCGCCGCCCATTTTCCCCCTCCTCCCCCCGGCCCCTTCACCCGCGGGCCCCTTTTCTCCCCTCCCCCCACCGCCTCGAAGGCCACAACCCCTCCTGCTCTTCGGCCCCTCCACTCAGTCCCAACACCAGCAGAGTTAACCCGACGATCACTACGACACCACCCGCGTCGCAGGGTACGACCTGCCCAAGCTCATAACGCATACTGCGTTCACCCGGCAATTGGGCATTGAGGGACAAGACATCGCTCGCGTTTCCCTCCTCAACTTCCTTCACGAACAGTGGAACAGCTGGTGCGTGGGCGAGGTACGAATCGTTGTCGCAAAGTCGATGCCGGAGTCAGTCTTCGCCGCAGGGCTACTCAGCCAAATCCGACAACGACATCTTGACTTGGATGCCCTCGCTCTTCACGTCGCTAAACAGGAGGGCAATTCGACCACCAAACCGGCTGCCATGAAGCTACTAACCAGCAAGATCTTCGACTTCCTCATCTCCCTACGACCCACCACTACGACTGACCCAGCTTCAGCTGCCACCATCCTCCAGCTCCAGCAACAGCTTGCCGTCGCACACGGCCAACTCGCACAGCAAGCACCATCCCCTTCACCCACCCACATCATCCGGCAAACGCCCAGCTGTCCCCTCTCAGGCCTTTTTTCTGGACTTCGGCGTGAAGCGGCCACGGTTGACCACGTCTGACACCCCACTACCTGACCCCCGCCCTCGCACCGCTGACGACTCCCCTTCTCCCCCGGCCCCCCCCACCCACGGCGGCAACCCCCCCCCCGGCCCCCCCTCCCACAGCGGCACCCCGGCGGCTTCTCCCCTCCCCTCTCCGCCCACTTGGAAGGAGCCTTGCGACCTGCTCCAACCCCCTCCCCACGTTTGCCAATGGCTCACCAGCAACTTCCCACCCGACATTTCCGACACCAAAGTCCAGCGATGGATCACTTCCCAGAAGATCAGCAAAGAAAGCAAGCAGACCCTAAAATGCTGGTCCAACGACTGCGCCAAATGGGCGACCACACTGGACTCCGACACCAGAGCCCAACTGGAACGAGCCGCCGTGCTCCAGCGCGAACCCTATCCAAACTAGGGTCATCGGCCCTAGGTCGCATCCTGGCCGCTGCAAGCCACTTCTACCAGTGACTCTCAACAGCACACCGACAACGACGCACAGCCCAGCAACACAATTTTTGGCAACACCACTGCCGCCAATTTCTCGCTGTCCTCCGTTTCACTCTCCGGTTCTTCCCAACCGACGACGTCACCGCACGTCATTTTTGTTCCTGGCTACTCGCACAGCTTCAGCTACTTGACGTTTGCCATCTCTCGTGTGGCTCTGGCCGACTGAAAGCCCTGCTTGCCCGACTTGGCCTGGATTCCCCCGCTTCTGATTTCTCAACTCAGCTTGTCCCTTCCGCGGTTTATCTGAGATTCACCAGCCATCCCAAATGGCAAACCTTTTTCTATGTCGGTGCAACTCGCACCTCTCTCATGGCTCGGGATCACAGCCGATTCCGCAAACTACTTCAGGTTCAACGACACCATTTGGTCAACGCCGAGCTGGCCGTTCGATGGTGGGCGCATTTCGATGTTTTCCACCTTTACGCTTCAGTGCCCATCCACGTTGCCGTCCCAGCAACAGACCTCTTCGCTACTGAGCAGTTCTACATTCAGGAACTGCAACCGTCTCTCAATTTTGGATTCATCGAGAGACATTTTCGGCCACGCACGGGCTTCATACGACAATTGGACTTTCCTCAATCCCGGCACATGGGCTTTGCCACCATTTGGCGAAAGCGTCGCAGACTACGACTACCAATCGCTCTGCAACAAGCTTTCCTAGCCAAGCGCATGAGCAACCGCCTGGACTTGTGGCGCCTTTTGGGCGATCTTGGCAGCAACACCCTACGACGATTCGATGCCATCCGCTACATACGGAGCAGAGACTTCCCACACGCTGCCCTACACATCCTTCATCGCATCGCTACACACTTACCTGAACCACACCACCAGGCAAGCATCTCTGCCATTCGATCTAGCCTGCGCTTCCGGGGCCTAATTCCACCCGGCCCCTCCAGACCGATGCTCGCGCCTTTCTTCGCACATTCCTCCTTTCGGACTTTGCTTTTGACCCAGCTCCGCGGGTTTGTCAGATCCACCACCCGCAGTGCTCTACCGTTTCATGTGGCGCAACCACGCATCGTTTTCAAGGCACACCGGAAACTATCCAGTGCCTTGTTCTCACACCTCCAGGCAGCTCAAACCTGGAGTCTCGGCGAGCTGTCCTGCACATGTACCGACCTCGCCAAGCGACACCCATCCCTCCCGAAGCATGAGGGACACCTTCTTTTTTCTGGCTCCGACACTCATGAGTTGTTCGACCCCGACATAGTCAGAATGCTTTCTGGTTCGATGCGAAACTCCTTCTTTCCTCCACGCGGGGTCTTGATGAATCGTCTGACTCAGGCGTTTCACCACTGGGCCAGGACCAACAACCTGCCCTCGCACACAACAGTACTTTCTACATGCTCATGTTCAACAGGCTCTAACAACCCTGGAGCCCCTTGTCCGCCATTGCGAAGATCATGCGGACTCCCGACTCATGCTCTATTGCCCCGCTGTGTACGGCAAGATGCCCCATTCACGGATCCTGCCAGAGTCCCCTCCATTGAGATCCATCAACGGCAACGAGAAAGCATCGTCAGCAGATTCCGCGGTCGCTATCCATGGGCCGTGACCGGCTTCGGACGGCCAGCGACTGCCTACATCCTCCCCAAGAGGAAGAAGAACTGGACCACTGCTCGACCCATCATCAGCTTCGTTGGCGCCTTCTTCCGACCCATGCTTGACGCTCTCGCCAAACTGCTCCACAGCATGGTTGCCACGGCTTGCCCAGACGCATTTTCGGGTGGCGACCTCTTCGATCTCATGCGGTCTTTGCATGAGTTTCTCCGCCTCGGCCACACCCCTCTGGACTGTCGAAACCAGGACCTTTCCGGTTTCTTCACTCCATTGACAAAGACCGCTTCTTAGCAGCCTGGCGTCTACTTTTGACTTGGTACCGACAGCGGCAACCACATTCCACCACCACACACCTCACTGTGGACACACTTGACACCTCTTCCACCACCCGCGTCTACAACGGACGCCGTCGCCGACACAAGCCAGCACAACGCACTCTGTGGCTTGACGACATCCCCGAAATCATCCAAGCTACCCTTGACATGCAGATCTTTTCTGTCGGCTTCCGTTCCATCAGGCAAACACGCGGGGCCCCGATGGGATCGCCCGCATCTCCTGCTTTATGCCTGATGGTAATTGCGGTCGCCGAGCAAATTTGGGCCAACACCCACCCTACTTCGGGACCTCGCTCCTTTGAGGACACCCTCCTGCTCCGCTATGTGGACAACAGGCTCGTGGTCGCAACTCCTAGATGGTTTTCAACTCCGGCAGCCCACATCTTGTGTGACGAACACTTCTACGGAGGAGACATCATTTTGGAAACAGAAGCCGCCCTGGATTTCTTGGGTTTTCGACTGGACCTTGCGGCACCATCTCCTTCATCCCCTCGTATGAGAAGCACAACATGCTCTCCATCAAGTCAGCCGCACCAATGATGCACAAGGAATCTGGATATTACTCCAGACGTACGCTGATCAGCCGGGTTTCCTTTCCTGAGTTTCAGCGAGATCACGATCTCACATTGTTGAAGAAGTTGTACCACCAACACGGTTTCACCTTGCAGAAAGAAGAAAAAACGCACCGGCCTTCCTTTGCCACTATTTGAGATTGCTCCCACTTTTTCACTCTTTGCCCACCGGCAGATTCCCACATGACCTGTTTTCACACCGCAGCTGTTTGACATAAGATCTTTTGCGATTATGGATCTTGACACAGCACGCCAGCTGCTTCAAGACTTTGAACTCATCCTCGGCATTGCCCAGCAAGGCATTGCCACCATTCGCGAGTTCACTGAGGGTCCGGAGTTCGCACCGGAAGCTCCACTCAATCTCACCGTAGAGGACCTGACCAATTCACCACCAACACCTCTCCTGGCCCCTCCCGATGATCTTAATGAACAACTTCCTGAAGATCCTGGCGAACAACTTCTCGCAGATCATGATGAACAATTTCCTGATCATTGGACTCCACCCACTCCACCGTCTCCCCCTGACAAAAAACGAGCTCGTCGCACACATGACAAGACCTCCTCACGCTCTATGGCATCCAAACCTACCCGTGGACAACGCGAAGCTACCCCATCGACCAGGACTGATACGGCTACTGAGGCTGATCCCGAAGCCCCGCAACCTTGGACTGAGGAGATTGATCTCCTCCGCTCGCTTAAGATCAATACCAAGGCCAAGCATGCATGGTCTGTCATCGCCACGAGACTTTCCCGCACAGTCGAAGATTGCAAGACTCAATGGACCTTGCATAAGTGAGCTCGCCCCGCTCGGGGCCTTGCGTGTGTGAACCGTCCTGGAGCACGGACGCAAAACTTTAAGCAGCAGGGGGGCAGTGGTCCCTACAGCAGTCGCTGCCTAACAAAGACGCTGCTGTAGAGGATGTGAAATCCACGTCGGACGCGATGTGGACGTACCTGCAATTCTGTTCTGAACGTCCTTTTGGTCCCTCTTTCCTGATTCCTTTTGCGGTTTCTGTTTGCCGCTGTTGCTTCCTGTTCGGTGTCGATGTGGTGACCTGTTGATTTGCATTTGCATTCAAGCATTTTCCTGACTGCGTTTTTCATCTCGGCTAGTGAAGCCTCTCGAGATAAGTCTGTGTGTGTGTGTGCGTGCTTGTGCTTGTGCTTGTGCTTGTGCTTTTGCTTTGTGCTTGTGCTTTGTGTTTGTGCTTGTGCTTGTGCTTGTGCTTGTGCTTGTGCTTGTGCTTGTGCTTGTGCTTGTGCTTGTGCTTGTGCTTGTGCTTGTTGCGCTTGCGCTTGCGCTTGCGCTTGCGCTTGCGCTTGCGCTTGCGCTTGCGCTTGCGCTTGCGCTTGCGCTTGCGCTTGCGCTTGCGCTTGCGCTTGCGCTTGCGCTTGCGCTTGCGCTTGCGCTTGCGCTTGCGCTTGCGCTTGCGCTTGCGCTTGCGCTTGCGCTTGCGCTTGCGCTTGCGCTTGCGCTTGCGCTTGCGCTGCTTGCGCTCGCGCTGGCGCGCTGGCGCTTGCGCTCGCGCTCGCGCTCGCGCTCGCGCTCGCGCTCGCGCTCGCGCTCGCGCGCTCGCGCTCGCGCTCGCTCGCGCTCGCGCTCGCGCTCGCGCTCGCGCTCGCGCTCGCGTTCGTGTGCGTGTTCGTGTTCGTGTTCGTGTTCGTGTTCGTGTTTGTGTGCGTGTATTTGTTTGTGTTTGTGTGTGTGCAGGATTCCAAGTGTCGTCAGCTTGCCGCCTTTTCCTGTGGAGAAAGTGTGTTGTCTTCCTGGGATTGTTAATGGCTGCTCAAAGCGGATTTGGTCAGTCGTGTTGCAAGTAGGAAACCAGGGTTTCCTCACAGCCCCAGTGTGACAGCAGAGTCTTCTGGTTTGCTTGCAATTGTATTTGGCACTCTTGCCCATCAGCCTTCAGACGTCATTCTTTCGCTCGGGTGGGAGCCCAAACAGTGCTGCCTGTCCCGTCTCTGTTCCGCCGTTTGATTTGGAAGGTGAACACCGGAACAGCCTCGGTGCTGAGCTTCCTGGTCTTTTGGCTGGTGCTGGGAGAGGCCATGAAGCAGCACGAGATGTTCGGGCACCAGACACTCGGCCCAGGTCGCCGGATGTTGGAGCTGCCTGGGGAAAGCTTGTGCTTGAATGAGATGACCGGTTCTGCGCAAGATTTGTTCGCCATGGAAGGCAAGCACACACTTTTCATGTTAGGTGTCGAGTGCAAGGATTGCCCACAATCCAAACCAGCCAGATACGACAGATGGCATGTTGGAGCCGGCGTTTTCTTTTGGCCACCAGGAGACGAGCAAAGGTTTGATTGAAGCCAATTCCAGCCCAGGATATACCTGGCGCCAGTCTACCTTGTGTGCGTTCTTCTGGGCATGATAGGCGCCGGGTTTAGCCTGGGGCGCGGCGCTTAACAAATGGTGGAGTTTACCCAGCCAGGGGTCAGGCCGTGGGAGCACACGGGGGCCTCCAAACCGAGTAGAACCAAAACATTGCGCTTGCCTCTTGAGACTCTCCAGCTGACCTGCACGTTTGAGACGCGAAATGCATGAGTCGTTGCAGGCCTGGTAAAGACATCGCAGGGAGCGAGGCGGGGAAGCCAGTTGGAGTTGCATGTGTCTTGGGTCCTTCACACCTGCCCTTGCAGTGACTAGTTCTTCTGTTGGGCTCAATTAGTTTGAGAGTGCTAATTCCTGGATTGCCAACAGAGGCAGACTTGTCTCGCGTTGTCATTTATGCCCCTTTTTGCATTTTGATCAAACCTTGTTGACTGAATCATGGCAGCGTATTCGAGCTGAGAGAAACACTACTGTGGTTTTGGTCGGCTTGAGCTACCCGTGGCTGCTGTAGGATGCTGTAGGTCATTGTTGGTGGGGCGGTGTATGATCAGGTCCGTGGTGTTTATCTAGGAGGAACATGGTGATTCGGCATATGCTTTCTCACCATTTTCAAGGCATGCCAGGATACGCACAGCCACGAGATTTGCTGAGGAGGAACAGTGGCGCAAAGGGTACCGAGGATGCCGAGGATGACACGGAGACTGTGAAGCCCAATGTGGGGACCGGTCCGGAGGATTTGTAGCCGAGCTAGGTTCGTTCATTGTCACAAAGGTTTTACGTCAGGGCCTGTAGAATTCTATGTCACATTTCCAAGATCTCATTAGGGCCTAACCAGAACTGGGTGTGGAGCAACGCAAAAGCTTCTTTCGACACTTGGCTGGCTCGTCCTTTTTTACATTCTCTTACAGCTTTAGGAAGCGCGCGTTTGAATGCTCTTGCACAGTTGTTGCCTTCAGGGAAAGCCCCCAGGATCCCTAGAGAAGCCTAGACAAGCTTATTTCCCTGGCTTCAGCCCGGAGCTGTAATTTGTGGATGTGTCAAGTATGCCAATTCAGCGCACGCGAGCTACCTTAGGCAAGAAGTGGTGCCGGAGATCCCGGAGATTGCGGCGAAGGCAAAGGAGAAGCAGAAGGAGACAAAGTCCAGCTCGGAAGCGCTTGGCCTCGTGGCAGCGGCGCTGGCAGGTGGGGTTCGGTGTGAATCGCGGTGCTTAAGGGTTTCTTGGGGTGGAGGTGCTACAAGCAAGCTAGACGACTCTGTTGAAACCTGTCCTGACATAAAGCCCCGTGTTGGCATCCATCCTGATTGCTATACGAAACCATGGGCAAAACGGTTTGTGGGGCCTCACGGCCGGCAAGTCATGTCGGTGCGTGCAGATGCGTTTGTCGAACGGCTGTGAAAGGAGCGCGTGTCACAGCGGAGTTGCAAGCACGGCTGGGGCTTCACGAAGGTGCTTGGAAAATGTTTGGGGTGTCAGGCTCTCAATAAATGCTGTTTTGTCCGTGTTGGCTTGCTCGTGTTGCTTGCTAGTGCTCTCTGGCCAGTGCTCTCCGTTCTTCCTTTCAGGTGTCTTCTCGGCGATCATGTACGGAGCAGTGAACCTGGGCCGCCGTGCCGCTATGCGGGCAGCGGGCTGTGCAGAGGAGGGCATACAATCGTTTTCACCCTCTTGGCGAGGTGGCTGATTGCTTGTTCTTCTTTTCTCTCTCCTGATTTGTCCGATTGTTCACTTGTCGCAAAGCATGCCGGGGTTCTTTCTGAGCGGAAAGTTCCACATTGCTCTCGAACACATAAGAGTCACGCGCATGTCCAGTTCACTTCCCACCCACTCAATCTTGCGGAAGTGTGGCTCGCCTGCGTGCTAGCACCGACTTGTTTACTCGGAACAGGGGCTTGCTCGCTGCGTGGATGCCCCCGCGCTCAAGACATTACCTTGCCGCACATCGCCACGCCAAATTAGCAAACAGCTTCCGAGTGGACATCACCTCCAGCGTCTCCAGGTCGAGACCTTTACTGACTCGGGTGGGAAACATAGCGGGTGTGAGTCAAAGTTAAATCACCCGGGGACCGCAGGTTTTAGCCTACTTTTCAATATACCAGGGTTCCATTTTGGGTACCTATTTTTGACCCACAGCCATAGTATGCTTTTTGAGGACGAGTCAAAATGCCCGCCAGAGTTTGTGGAAGCCTTCAATGACTTCGGGTCTTGGTGCCTTGGCTGAAATGGGCTGCCTCGGCATTTGCGCACTCCGAATTGACGGAAAGTAAAACGCTTGCAAGTTTGTCAGAACGGTGTGTCCAAAAGCAATACATACACACACACACAAAGAGACTGACAGAGAGAGAGAGAGAGAGAGAGAGAGAGAGACAGACACAGACACAGACACAGACACAGACACAGGCACAGGCACAGACACACAAACACAAACACAAACACACAAACGCACAAACGCACAAACACACAAACACACAACCACACAAACACACAAACACAAACACAAACACGCAAACACAAAAACAAACACAAACACAAACACAAGCACAAGCACAAGCACAAACACAAACACAAACACAGACACACACAAACACACAAACACACAAACACACAAACACACAGACACAGACACGGACACGGACACGGACACGGACACGGACACCGACACCGACACCGACACCGACACCGACACCGACACCGACACCGACACCGACACCGACACCGACACCGACACCGACACCGACACCGACACCGACACCGACACCGACACCGACACCGACACAGACACAGACACAGACACAGACACAGACACAGACACAGACACAGACACAGACACAGACACAGACACAGACACAGACACAGACACAGACACAGACACAGACAGACACAGACACAGACAGACACAGACACAGACACAGACACAGACACAGACACAGACACAGACACAGACACAGACACAGACACAGACACACAGACACAGACACAGACACAGACACAGACACAGACACAGACACAGACACAGACACAGACAGACACAGACACAGACACACACAGACACACACAGACACACACAGACACACACAGACACACCACACACACACACTCACACACACACACCACACACACACACACACACACACACACACACACACACACACACACACACACACACACACACACACACACACACACACACACACTCACACACACACACACACACACACACACACACACACACACACACTTAGACTCCAGATGGAGGCTAATCGTTTCGAGTACAACTGATGAGTCTCGAGTAAAAGTTTCGGCTCAACAGATGAGTCTCGAGTAGGTGTAGGTTCGGCTTGCAGTCACTGGTTTCCGTCTAGCAGCGAAAACGTTACAAATTCAACATGAAGCACACACAGCGAGAGAAACAACGGGCCAAAAGGACTTTGAATCACACGAGATGCACAGGTACGTCGAGGTGATCAGCCTCGATATCCGCATTTGCTGTGGCCGCTTCGTTGGACCATCGCACACAGCAAATGGATGGTCCCCCTGCAGTGGGAAAAATTATTGTATGGTGGCAGGGTTTTCTGCCACTCCGCACACACACGCCCCTCAGCGAGGGGCGAAAATCTTTTGTTCCAGCCGCAAGATCACGCAATTGGCTCATCAATTCTAACGTCTACCAAAATATCCACTGCGTCGGGGAGAGCGCGAAACTGCACGCTCCGCACGAGGCCGCTCAGAAGACGGGGACGAAAGATCTCCAAGATGAGCAAGACGTGTGCCGCCATAGAAGACAGGCGGAAGCTGCAAAGCTGTCGGGCGATCACCATCAGAAATGGGAGGGGCATAGGTGAACATCTCTTCGACCCGGATAATGTCCGGATGTTGTACATCAGCAAATGATGGATCAGGGTGATGATGGGTGGAGAAGGACTCCAAGCGAGACAGAATCCGTTGATAACCTTGATGTTGCCAGTCACGAATTGCCCATGCTTGACTGGATTCACCAGTTCCGTCAACATGCTCAGTTGCCCGTTTCCACTCCCGAAACGAGTTCTCTGGTAGGGCGGGTACTGCCTCATTTGGGTGCCACAGTTGAAGTTGACCCGGAGTGTAGATCCGCACCCACTCCTGGTCCTGCCAGACGGAGTATTCGAGCCAAGGGTGCTGTTCGTCAGTTCTGGCCGACGTTTGAGTCACATCATCTGTGTCCATGCTGAAGTAAAGGACAGGGCGTACCGCAGGCTTTGATCCAGCTGGCGAGGAAACAGTCACAATGCACAACCATGCACAACCGGCCAATCACACAAGCAAGCAAGAGCAAAGGTGACACTCTTTCATGTCATGATCAAGATGCATCGGCTTATACGTCACCTAGCTCGAAGATGGGCTGCGCCTTGTTGGTAGAGCTGCCTGATTGACCCGCAGGTGTATTTAAATCAGCGACCCCAATAGATTCGGGTGGTGCAACTCCACGAGATGCATGTGCTGGATGTTGGGAGGCTTGACGCGCGCGTTCTGACAGTTGCTGACAGATCCCAGCCTGAAGACGAGTAAGATCATCAACAGAGAATTCAGAGGCATCCGAAGATCGGAGAATCGCACTCAACATCTGCGGTGTCATACTCAAAGCCGAAGATTGCGTGGCCACGCTATGTTGATGAGGAAACATCGAACTGAAGTCTTGAGCAGCTTCAGGAGCAGCAACACGCCGGTAGCCCTCCGTGGTCCAGTCCCTCTTGTACCAAGTGCGTCTGGTGGGCTGGTCTTCGTCATGAGCCAGGTTTGGGGCATGGAACTCCTTCCACTCTCTGTATGTGTGGCGCGGAGGCGGATCATCGCGTTCATCTTGTGGTGTCCAGGATCCCGGATGAAAAATCTTGACCCATTGAGCACCTGGTTGTTGAGGATCCGGGCACCACTCCAGCCACGGCATGACAACTCAAAACCTAGATGCACAACCGAGAAGAACACGGCTGCAGGCAACGAACCCTTCATGCCATGTGTCACCAAACATGCCAGTCAACCGCAAAACAATCAATCCAGCACTCGCAGCGCACGCAGCACCGACCGCGGCGGTTTGTAGCCAGACGCGACTCAGGTGTCGATGCCGCTCACTCCAATCAAATTCAAGATCATAGGGAGGTGAGGAGGGTCGTCAACCACCATCTGAGATCAAGGATGTTGACGAAGAAGACAATCCAGCGTGCATGAGGTCAGGCGATCTCGAAGGGAAAACTGGCCGCGCAATGTTCGGGTGCGGATTGCCGAGTCTTTGGTATCCTCTGGTGTGCCAGTCACGATATTGCCATGTATAAAAGGATGCATAGGAGACCGGCTGGGAGAAAGAATCCAGAGTTGTGCCTCCCGTGCTGTCACGACCAACACACTTCGAAGTGGTAGAACCTGCGCCATTCCCAATAGGTTGATGTGCTATCCGGAGCTGGTCCCAACGTGGAATCAGCGACAGGATGCCACGGACCTGGTACATAAACTCGAATCCATTCAACTCTTGTGTTTGCAGGGCATTCACGATGTCATACTCAAAGTAGCGCGGGACGGACCATCTGTCAGTGCCAAATATTGTCGAATTGAACATAATCGCCGAATCGGCCTATATGAGACAAAAGGAGTCTGCGAAAGCATGGACATGGAGATAGCACAACACAAGACAAGGCAACCCAAGACCAAGCAGCAAGCGAATCGGACCATGTTGGCACGCAGTAGGCTCAGTGTCAGGGCATGTTTCCAGCAGCATTGACATGAATGGAAGCAATCAATCAAAAGGTCGTAAGCAAAGCACTCAAGCTGGAAGACTCAACAAGCGCAATGTTTTGACCAACATTCCGTCCAAGCATCAATCAGACTCGTTCCAATCAAAATTGGGATCATAGCTCGGCGGGGGAGAAGGTTCACGCCACGCGCCATCCGGAACTGAAGACGCCGACGAGGACGAAACTCCATCAGACACGAAATCTGTCGATCCAATGTATGGACGCGGGACACCAAGTCGTTGATAACCACGCGTGTGCCAATCCCGGAATTGCCATATGTAAGACGCGTAGGAGACGGGCGTAACATTCGGGTCCGCAGTGGTGCCTCCAGTGCTGTCACGGGGCAAGTACACGTCAAAGTGGTAGACCCTGCGCCATTCACGATACGTGGAAGCGCGGTCCGGAGTTGGGCCCAAGGTGGATTCATCCACTGGCTGCCACATGCCCGGTGTGTAAACCCGAATCCATTCCACGCCTCGCTCAATGTGGTACTCAAAGTAGCGTGGCAACATGACAACCGAATGAGTCGCTATGTCACAATTGCAAGGGCAAATGAAGCCAAGGAATCTGCGGTGTAACAATCATGCCATGACCAACATGTACGCCATGCACAATCAGCAAGCAATGCAATGCATAACAACTTTTCAAACTGAAGACTGGACGAATCAGCAAAGTCTGCAGTGTACTGCGGCAATGATTCACCGCCGCTGGTGACGCGCGCATCTGCAATGGAAATGAAATGTCCTGGTTGACGTCGCACACAGGGGAAAAGACATTTCCGTCCATGATGTAGGAAGGCGTGGCAGTAATGCTTGCATCTTGTGGTTCTGGACCGTGTTGCACGAGTAGCCCTTTTCGAAGTGAACACAGTGAAGGGCCGCCGAGCGCTCATCAGAGATTGACGTTGTTCGAGTGCGTTTCGGGGAACACGTGAGACTGCGGTGATCGTCAGCGCGAGATTGGTCAGCTCTGCAAACTGAGCGGCGTGTGCGCTCAGAGACCATAGTAGCCGGGCATGACTGTCCTCGGGGAGAAGGGGTAGAGGAAGTTCGCAATGAGGGCATGAACTGTGGATGAAGCATCATCGGTGGCGGTGGTGGTGGCGGAGGTGGAGGTGGTGCCGTCAATCGAAATGGTCTGTCAAGCACTGTACCGGCCGGGTAGTTTGGTCCGTGATACTGTAACCACGTCGGCTGCGCTCCATGGGTCCAAGTTATGAATGTCTGCACATTTTGCTCCAGCGTGATTTGAACACTCATGTCCGCAAAACAAGGCAAGACAACTACAAGGTCACCAGTCGAAAATAATTTTGACGGCTCCAATATTGCAAAGTCATCTAACCGCGAGCCTCAAGTCGCTGGTAGACCTTCCATGCCTGCTTGACTTCCTCAATGGGTCTCTGAAGGAAACGGGCGATAGCCTTGGAGGAAACGGGCGCTAGTCTTGTAGGTGGGCCTGGAATCCTTGTCCTTTTTTGCGTCTGACCATCTCATCCAGCTCACCCTGTGTCCATGCCGTGAATGGTTCGAGATAATCATTGCAGAGGGCAATGGCGAATTCCTGTAGAAGTTCACGAGGTCCATGGACCACCGCCGGCGATGGACGGAACGAAGAAGCACCGGGATGTGGACGGACTGAACCGTCCGAATCCAAATCAGGCGTAGTAGACGAAGCTTGCCCCGGCGCACGATCGTTGCGTGCGGCATTAGGAGCGAGAGGTCTTGGCGGTGGCAACCGGTCCACCAGAGTCTCTGGGCGTTGACCAGGGTTGCCTCCTGGAGCTTCACGACGTGCTTCACGATGAGGTGATAGTGCAGGTATATGCCAGGTAGAAGAAGTACCCACAGGCCGAGGTCTGGTGCGGGTGGGAATGCGAGACCTGACGAGATGCGCTCCGTGATGATGCGTGGGCGCAGTCCATGTCTTGAATTACGTGGTGCTCTGGGAGGCATCCGGGGATCTGATTCCTGATTTCGATCTGCCACCAGGGCAAAGTTCAGGGTGTCCAGGGCAGTGGAGGCGAGGACGTTGAGCGCCGCCACCAGGTTATTCACAAACTCTGTAGACAGCCACATGGCAAGTGAAATCACAGCAAGGACAACACAAGCAAGAAGGGCTGCGAATCTACACAGACAACTCATGCTGGCACGCACTGGTGCAAATCCGTAGGCTGAGAACCTTTTGCCACTGGTCAAGATTCAACGGCCATATGATAGGCCAGATGGTCGACACCTTCTTCTCCGGTTGTGCTCCCTGGAAGCGCTGTCACTCACCGGCTCCATGAGATCGGCCGGTTCCATCCGGCTGGTGGAAGTAGCCACCAGCGTGATGGGCACTGTTGGGTGAGGCGGTCTCACCGATGAGGCTTTCGGGGATGCAGGTGCCGGTGTCAATGGAGCCGGCAATGGTGGATGCCCGCCAGGCGCCGCAGGTGGAAGCGGCGGTTGTGGATGCCGTTGTTGACCTTCAAGACGTTGTAGTCCGGCCACCAGGATACTGATCTGCGACGAGATAGAGTGCAGCATGAGCCGACATTCTCGTAAAAGGTCCCCATGATCCATGACAGCGCAGGATACGGCTGGCAATGATGGAATGGTCCGATCAGTATCAAAACCAAACTGCGGAAACATCAAACTAAGAGGCAAACAGGCAATAAGACGCAGCAATCCAAAAGCATGCAACAACACCACATGCTTTTTCCGGAAGAAGAGCGTCATGATGGATACCACGAAAACGTTGACACAAACCGCGGAGGGGTAGTGCAAGGGAATGGTACTGGATCGCATTGCCGAAGACATTCACCAGAACATCCCCAAGTAGTTAGGAGCCGCAATGGATGAACGAAGTTTCCACCTGCCATCTTTGGCATGAATGCAATCATAGTAGTGGGAAGCTGCAATATCCGCGTAAGTGCCTCCGCGCGGAATCGTGCAGTGGGGCTGGCGCAGTCTTGCCGCCCCTCCTATGCAGATGGGCCGGTCACTGTGCACTCCTGCGAATTGGGCTGCTGCTTTCGCCGCTGCGTCATGAGACACAAGGCTGCCTCTGCAGTAGAAACCCAATCGGGGGAAGCCACACGTCGTTCCAGTTCGTGTAGTCGTGATATGGGAGGTGGCTGCATCAGCCATTTCGAAGGTCGGACGAGCTCCTCATCTTGCAGGATGTTGATGGCAGCGTGGATGTTGGTGTTGTGTGCCCAGAAAAACGGTGAGAAAGGAGAAGATGAACCCGAAGTGATTCTTCCTGGTGTCCTTCTTGGCTGGTTGAAATCGGTGGTAGGTCCGTCTGGTCTTCAGGATGTACGGCCAACACTCTTCGCAAACGCCGAGCTGAACAATGAGCTGCGCAGGTAGCGAGCCCGGGGAGATATTGAACTCACGGAATATCTCCTGGATTACCCGAGCGGTCCAGGGGCCTGGGTTGCCGTGTGGCGGTGGAGAAGCTGGCAGTTCAGAGACAGACTTCACTCGCTGCTCATCATCAATAATGTTGCGACGGTGCGGCATGAGGCTCCTCTAAAAACGGTCTCCCAGGATTTCTTCCACTGGTCTGGCTCAGGAAGAGCTAGGGTCGCAAATCAGGACAACGTGTAGTAAAGAACTTCATTGATCACGATGGCAATCTCCTCAATCCGACTGCCGGAGCGAAGCGCAAAACGGTGGCTGCCCAAGGAAGGTACCGGATAGCGAACAGGAAGATGAATCAATTCAACCTGTGGCGTGCCGGCGGGATTGACGGCGATCGAGGCCGCCTCTAACATCATCATGAGTGCGACGGCCGGTGCGGGTCCAATCACCCCAGTCCTCTTCATCCTCAGATATCCCATGTGGTCCAGGCGTAAGCCTAACCCGGGATCGGCGGGAGACAGGAGATCGTGAACGCCTCGTAGTGACATGGTCATGCATCGCTCTGACGTTGCGTGAGGAGCTGAGTGCCTGAACATCACGTGAAGAGCTGCGCGCCTGAACATTGCGAAGGTGCACGAGGCCATGCGTCTGGACAAAGAGCTGCATCTCATTGCCATTGATGAAGTTTGGAAGTTGGTCAAGAGTAACTTGGCTGGTGGTCTGCACCGTGCCGTCAGGGCGCAGAAGGCTGCTAACCACATACTCCGCCATGCTCAGGTGAAGAAAAGCCGCAATGCAAGAAGCCAACACATCCGAGCCAACTGCGCACATGCAAGCGCATGAAGAAAACAGAAAACAACGCGCCGGCAAGCAATCTCAAGGAAAACTCCACAAGCGCAACAGCAGCAAGGTAGCGTACAGATTTTGCCGCAAATCGTCGCCGAACGTCACGAAGGAGATGAGGATCGAAGCCTTTGGCTTCATAAAGGCGTTTGAGAGCATCTAATCCAATTTGTTGCTGGGCTGCTGGTTGAGCGCCACGTACAATGAGCCACGATCGGGATGACCACGAAGAGTAAGTAAACATCTGATCATTGGCACTTCGGATTCCTTTGATCTGAGAAGGATGATCAGGTAGTTGCGGTGTGATAGTCCTGGACGAAGAATCACACATGTAGCCCAGCACTTTGGTATCATTCTGGGTCTCCAGCATGGCAGGGGGACGATAAAATTCCAGGGAGAGAAAATTCATGAGTACCGTTGTGGACGGGGCCGAATCACGCAGCAGGATGAAGCGATTGTCGACATAGCACTCGTGCCAGATCACCCCGAAGTCGGACATGCGAAATCGAAGAGAGCACATGGTTTGATGCCAGAAGAAGTCCTCGACTGTAGCAACCAGATTGCAGAGTGGGGGCGCCGCAGGTGATCCCATAGCAACACCACATTCCTGCCGGAACAAATAGCCATTAATCTCAAAATGACTGTTATCAATGACAAAGTCAAGGAGGCATCGAAGGTCTTGTTCACGAAAGGTTCGAGGGACCTTGGTTTGACGGCGCCACTTGCCTTTGAACATGCGACGTCGATGATCCGACTTCACCCCGCACACCGACCACTGTGAAGATCTGCGGAGACCAACGACCCGCTCCGTGGGTATGGATGTAAAGAAACCGGAAAGGTCCTGAGATACCAGGTGGATGTATTCGGTGGGCTCTTCATGTGATAGCGCATCCCAAAGCTGCTGGACTAGCTCCTGAACCGAAAGCTGACCTGGTACGTCTGGAAAGGTGACTTTGGTGAGTTCAAAGATGAGGGCGCCGAAGACCGTGAGGAGGGGTGCTGCCCACGTGCGAAAGACAGAAATAATCGGTCTCGCTTTTAGCCAGTCTTTGGTCGGTTTGGGAAGGATGCGAGCCGTGGGCAACGGTGCCTGGGGTCGAAGTCCCCAAGCGCAACGCTGTTGTAGGAGAGCAGGTGTCGTAGTGACAACTTCAGAGCGAAAAGATGCTGCAGACTCACGGCACAGCGAAAAGACATCTCCTGCGCAAAAGGTCTTGTGCATCAGTGTGGCAAATAACGAAGGACAAATCACATGAGCACGCGAAGGGAAATGATCCGCTGGGATTACAACCCACGAGGACAGGGAAACAATAGTGCGTTGCAGTGACGCGGAAGTCCAATGTGCGTGGTCTTGAACGTTAGAGCGATGTGCATCGATCAACTCTGTCAGAACAGGTTGAAAATCAGTAGGGAAACTGGTTCCATGTATATGCCAGCGACGAGCCAATCTACGAAGCTGCATGGTAAAACGCTGTTGAAGCATGTCAACATCACCAAAATACTGATCTTTCATGGATGCAGTCATGATGTCAAGGTCAATGTCCGCATTGATGCGCGAGAACTCATCAACAATCGCGGCGTGATCATGTGCACGATACAGGTTGCAGGCATCCATGTCCGAACAGCGGCACGGAAAAGACGTGTCAGGAGTCCACCTGCGTTGCCATGAGCGGAAGTTGTAGATCCTGTCTCCGAAAGTAGAACTGCGAGTTTCAACAACACGGATCTTTGGAAGAAATAAGGAAGGAAACAGATCACGATGCGATGCTACCCAACGTTGCAACCATGTTCCAAGCTGTCCAATTCTGAACGTGTAGAGGTGGGAGAAGCAGTTGAGTCATGGTGCTCGGTAACTGAAGTTGTCGTTTGCGCATAACCTGGGCGAGGAGTTTCTGCGCCTTGGAACGAAAAGGCTCGTTGACGAAGACGGAGAGTCGCAGGAAGTAGTATATAGCTGGGTGGGTGGAAAAGCCGCCGATAACAGATCGCGCATAGCTTGAATCGACGCACCTGTGTGTTGGATCCCAGTTGATAAAGAGTGGAGTAGCGTGCTTGACTGTCATCCAACATCTCGGGTCGTAATTGCCGATGGAGATCAGGATGTAGTCGTCGCCGAAAGCGCATGTGTAGCAAGAGTGAGGTAGGCGATGACAACGAGTGACGCCGGAGGTCAACCAGATGTTCACGGAAACCAATTTTCCGAAGAAGTCTGCGCACCCAGGGAGCGTTTAGATGTGGACGTAGCATGTATTGCCACTTGCTTTCCTGGACCCAAACCGAAGAAAGTGGGAGTTTAATCTCAACCGGAATGGCACAGAAAAGCCAGTAGGTATTGGATCGCTTCCAGTAGTGAAGCGCAGGCTCAAAGAAGGCATGATGTCCCCGTAGTAATTGTAGAAATTTGCGGCTGCGTGAATGTTCACGGCGAAGAACATCCTGATCTGTTGCTCCAACATAGTAGGGCCTTTGCCATGGTGAGAGTCTGAGGTAGACGCATGGTTGCTGATGGTGACCTGGATCCTGAATGAAGTCAAAGAGGTCCGGGAAGCGTGTCCGCAGTGATCGAAGGTGTCGCATATCCGCAAAAGTAGAGTGCATGATATCACACAGCAGTGACGTCTTGTAAAAATGAAGAACCTCGAAGAGCGGCGGAATGCACCCATGGTTTTGAGAAATGAGACGCTGCAAAAAACAGATCAACAGATAGGCAGTGTTCCGACATTTGTGAAGCTCATACCTGTTGGCCACAGTATGAGATGAACGCGACATGGAATGCATCGGAA
>CAUJNA010000007.1:0-30000 GCA_963377175.1 Effrenium voratum | reverse complement strand
GTCTTCCAGGCAACGAATGCGCTGGTCTGTGTCCATTTTCGTAGGTCGAAATGCGTCAACTCTTGACACTCCCATTCCGGCTTTCCGAAAGCCTTTCGGCCTTTTGGGGTTGCCTTGTGGGAGTTGAGATTCGATTGATGCGCATGCCTTTGTTTTGGGGCATTGTTCTTTTGGCGGGAAGTCCAGGCTTTTTAGCAAGCCCCTGGTTGACATCTCATGTGCCGGCAATGGCCGCTTACTCACCAGGGGTGGAGTTCAAAGAAAAGCCCATTCCAATCAGCCCTCACCTGACCTGCCCAGACTGCAGCGGTGGTGCGGGGGGGCAATGCTGCTTGGCCGTGGAGGGATCTTGAGAAGTTTGGTGGCGCTTCAAGGGTTTCAGACAGGTTCCTTTAGCGTCATGCCAAATCTGGGAGAGGTCCATCCCAGTTGGATAACAGGGCGTGCGTAGGATCCAACAAGCACATCGCAGATGGATGCAACTGGGGAGTTGTCACAGAGAGGTCGATTCCACATGGACGAGGAAGGGCGACACACCTTCCAAACACGCCAACGGCTAAGCAGTTCATCGTTTGGATGGATGAGATCTTGCCAAGTCTTGGACCTTAGAACTTCGGTGGTCGTGCTGATGTACTGATGTTTGAAACGTGTGATTTGGCATCTCCAAACAAGGGTCGCTTGAGCAATTCAGACCCCCTTGAGCAAAGAAGGTTTCGTTGCCGCAACTAATACTCAGAAATACAAGGTTCATCATCCCAATTCACCAGCTGGTTTGGACTCGGCAACGTTTGCAACTCAGCCACGGGACTGGCTCAGCAGATCTAATATGACTGAGCTTTCCAAGCACGCTACGCCCACGACAGCCAGGCCAAAGCGATACGCAGCTCACTGCAGTGATGGAATCAGATCCAGTCGAATCACCTGCGCATCAGTTTCGGTGCAGACATTGATTCGGCATGCGAGGCTGTGATGCTGCCGGCCAATCAGGCCATTCAGCTGGTCACCTCCGGGGCCTTCGGGCTGCTCTATTATCGAGAGGCTCCCGACTCGCTTCAAAGTCGGTTCATCGGCTGTCCGAGAAAGCCCCCGAGACAATCTTTTAGAGCAGTTGCGGGGATTTGGAACCTGAACTCTGTCACGCCGAGAAAAACAGCCAAGCCACCCGTCAGTGCGTGTTTATTGATATCAACAGAGAGTCCTAGCAAGATATTGTCTGCATGCTCAGGCTTCAGGCAACCCTTTTTCTTGCCATCCTTTCCTCTGACAGGTGGCGGGAACTTTGCGGTCACTGCAGTGGTTCTTCTTCGCGTTGTGGACGTTGGGGGCCATCCTGCTGCTCAGCCAGGACGGCGATCGACTCATTTGTATGCCAGGCATGTCCACCCAAGACAGCCCTGGAAACTTCCGTGGCTAAGCGCATCTCCAAACTGAACAACTCAAGCCGCATTGATGTTGAACTGAATTGGGGAACCACATCCTTTCAGGCGGGATTCATCTTAAACCGTAAACCTTGGTTTGGATGCTGAACCTTGTAATAGGTTGTCTTGGGTCTTGTGTGTTGGGGAAGCCTCACAAACAGCTCTACCATGAAAGAAGAGGGAGGCTGTAGCTCCAACAGAACCTGTCATGTTTATAGAGATCGCATTCATTGCTGTTTCATATCATTGCTGTAAACTAGAACATGTCCTTCAGGAAAACCAGCTCTGAGTTTCACACAGCACCGGGGCTATCTTAAGGAAGCTGTCGCTTACAGCCCGATTGTAGGGCACTGCCTGACTCTGGCAACACGGAGGGTTTTTCATTTGGAGTCAATTCAGAGTCAGTTCGTTGACGCAACTTTGCTTCAGGAGAAGTCCTAAGATCCTGGTTTCGGCAGCTCAGTTGCCTTTCGCAGGGATATCACGGACTGCGAAAGCTGGGTGCGAGTCGGGGCTGCTCTCCGGTGCAAACCGGGTATGGTGCAGGGAAAGCGTGAGCCGAAGGCTCGTTGCTGGATGGTCGATAACGCAAGTTCCTGGTAAGCGGAAGACCTACAAAAACGCGGGTTGCACATGAAAACCCTCATGGCGCACAAGCCGGGTTGTCAATTTTGGAATTGAAGCCGTACGAACCGATCTTAAGAAGTACAAAAACCGCATGTTCTGTATGTTGTGCAAGAAGCAGGTTGTCACAAGGCCTGCTTATTCTGCCAACTGCCGAACCCTCGTTGTTGTACGTGTTGCGCTTCCCAGGTTTGTCTGAGGTTTGCATGTACAAAAGATGAATTCGAGCTGCGCCAATCTTTCCCGACCAATACGAGGAATCTCCGCAGAAAGGATTAGGGGCTCGTCACATCCGTTTGAAACTTGAAAGTTGCGGAAGTCCTCACGTTCCAGGTGGGCGGGGGGGAGCGCGGCCATGCCCAGTCGCTGAATCCTTGCGATGGCCCTCAGAATTGGGCGGCAGTTTGCCCGAGGGCTCGTGTGAATGGCTCCGCTGACGCGCTTCCTTGAGAAGAGACAGAGTTGAGGGACCGTAAAAATATTGGTTGATCTTAATTGTCTGAAGAAGGGTCATACACGCTCCTTCGACGGCACAGATTTTGGGCAGCCCCGTTGCCCGCTCGAGCCTTATGGCCTCGAGCCAAATCTTTGCGCGAACTGACGCCTTCCCTCAGAAACTGATGGAAAGGATTCGAGAGAGTCCGAGGCGGCTAAGTCGCTTGCTTGCTAGTTGTCAATTTGTCGGCCGGTTTCGGAGTCGCCTTGGCAACACCAGGATGCCCATGAGACTGTGCTGCTTGCCTGCTCGTGCAATTGAAAGTTGACATGTTTGCATTTGTTTACGTGTATGCTGTAGCTGGCATTTAGACGTGTGCCGACACTGAGTGTCAGGCACGGGGACGACTGCACGTGCCTTTAGACCGGCCCAGCTGCACGCACCTTCATACCCCTCAAGGGCTTCCGACAACGCGCTATAAAAATGGTCCTGCTTGCCATACCTCACTTGCGCGTTTGGCTTTGCTAATGTCATGATCCGTGGTTTGAAGCCCTCATTGAGCGTCCGCCAGACTCCAACACGAAAGTGACTCTGGATTTTGATCGCATGATAGTGACAAATGTCAACACAAACCTTGATCGAATCACTGGACCATCAATGCTGTCTGTCGATCAGACTCCTTCCATCCGCGTGAAGGGAATATGTCACATCCATAATATATTTCTACAAGGCGGAACGTCAGGCATGTTGTTGCCAACAGCCCTTCCCCCAGCGTGTTCCTGCTTTCTTCAAGAGGTCGCCACCTCCTAGGATGATATGACTGGTGGCTGAGAGCAGTTTCCCTGGTTCTTTCAATCATGTGAGCCAACAGCAGCCAAGCAGCCCATCAACATACATGCAATGAAACCACGTGGAATACTGGATGTTAGATTCCATGCGTTCTTCTCCCTGCGAAACCATGTTGATTCCTTAGTGCAAGGAATGCAGGTTTGCATGTTCGATTCAATGAATGCACCTGGCTGAATTGGCTGTGTTGGCAGATTGAGTACGTCAAATCACTGCCTGGCAGCCACTGTCAGCAGCCGGGTTTCCTGGCGCAGGTGTTTCCTGAAGGCGAACTTTGAGACGGCTTCGCCTAAGGCTCGTGTTCTCTAGCGTACGGCTGTGAGATTGCATGTGTCTAGTGCGCTGCTTGCTTGATTGTTCTATATTGGACTCTCTTGAACTTTATGCAGAACAGCCGTGGGGTGGGCACGCATGCTTCGAAGGGCAAGCATGTTACTGTTATGTCAGACAGTGCCGGAGGTGCGATTGAACATGAGCTTGTTGGCTGGATTTTGCTGATTCCGTTTGCGCTGGTATGTTCCAGTATTGCTGCAACAGGAGTCACAGTGCTGATTTTGATGGCAGGGTAATTTGCACAAACATGTTTTTCGGTATGAACTATGTGTGCGCGATATGACGATGAGCAACACTTGGCGTTTACTGAGCTGCTGGGGATGTCAAGGAAAGCTCTAGTTTGCTGCGTTGCTCCCGAATCTTGGCACGAAAGGCAGTCTTTGCAGGAGAAAAGGCTGGCCCTGTGAGCTAAGCGCGCACTGAGTTTCGGGAGACATGCGGAGGTGGAGTCATTCAGTTGGTCATGTGGAGATCCACTCAATGACCTGGGGAGACTCGTGCAACCTCTTTTCTGGCAGCGCCCATCGGGAGCGCATGGCTCATGGCCAGCCCAGGATTGAGAGTGCCCTCGTGGCCGCTTGCACTTGATCAACTTGGCGAGGGTGCGACGGTCTCATGGCGAGTAGGCTTGGCCCTGCCTTCTAGGGCTATCGATTGTCTCCCTGGCGGCTCTGGATGAATTCTGATCTTCCTGGTGGGCGCGTGCTGCTTCCGCGGCCGTCAAGGCTGTCTTGTGTTGCGCGTGCACTCTTTGTTCGGCTGCTCGCGTGGGAGGGTGAATGCTGCATACTCGTTTATTGCGGGGGGGGGGGGGGCAGGGATTCTGCGTGCCATTGCTGTTTCGGTGACTGGTTTGCTTTGTCTTTTTATGCCTGCCAAGCTTCGGACTGGCCAGAAAGCGCTGCAGCTGCCGAAGCCCAGCCAGGCGGGGTGTGAGAAAGGGCAGGTTGAAGCAGGTGACGGAGTCATTCTCTTGAAGTGTTTGTATAATTTGTAGGGCTGCTTGAATTAGGCGTTCACACATGACAAGATCACATTTCGACACGAGCAGATGGTATAGAGAGTGTGCTTGCCAGAGAGCTTCTTGGAAGAGCCAGATGAGAATGGGATTCAACAGTGAAAGAGTGCACATTTGGCGTACAATCCACGTTCCAGGATCAATCAAGAATTAGCTTTGCTTGAACTGCTGAGCACAAACGTTGGCTTTGGAAATGGGAATACTCCGCGACTAGCTGCGCCAATGATGCCGGCCAGCCCAGCACCCCAGAGAGGGTCACTTCCAAGATGGCTTCCACTACCTAAACACGGGGGCTTTAAAGCAGACCCCTGAGGATGCAGACACCTTGGCAGGCTTGCGAGTTTCTTTTGACAGTGGGTAGTATGACGCCCAAGCAAATTTGTCTCTCCAAGAACATTGAACGTGGCATCCAAACAAGAAGGTAGCTGTGGGATAAGGTAAGAGGAGCCTAGTTTGGAAAGAGAGATGAGGTTTGACACTGATGCAGCTGAGAACGATGCGAGGCGGTCACCAACGTGCGACAGTGACAATCATAAGAAAAGAGAGGCGTGGCAACAGATAAGTCTCAGCATACACCCCACACTGATTTGCTGGCTCTTGAAGGCCCACAGCAAGCAGAGTCCGGCACTTCCAAAGGCTTTTGGACAGCACAATGCCCAGATAAAAATAAACAGAATGAAACAGATACGTATGTCACTGCAGCTAACGTATCGTGCTCAGATGGAGCCTTCGTAGTGCCTTGGCCTTGGCCATGTTCCGCGTGCTGGGAGGGGTCGTGGCCTCCGCCATCCTGTTCGCGGCGGGCCTTATGGTTGGGCAGTCCTACTGCAGGTTCCAAGGCGGCGTGTTCTCCGCGGATGCCAGGGAGTTTGTTGGCATGAACGAAGTGCCCGAAAGGTCCAACACGCGCGCAAGGCCAGCGGAGGCCCCAGCGGAGGTCCCAGAGGTCGCAGTGACGCCGGAGCTGACAGAGCTGGAACCGCCGGAGCCGCCGGAGGAGCAGGAGCCGGAGCCGGAGCCGGAGCCGGAGCAGGAGCCAGTCTTCGCTTTCCATTGGCCAGATTCTTCTCGGCTGAGGCGCTGGCTCATCGAGCACGAGTTTCAATACAGCGGGGGGGAGGCGATCAACGTCCCCTGCAAGCGTGAAAAGCTTAATGCTAAAGACAAGCTTCTTTGCAAGGGGAGCGACAGAATGGGAGGCATAGACTCCAAGCACAAAACCAGGCATAACTACGGGTATTGCTACGCAACTTGGTTGGATGCTCTCCGCAGCAAAGTCCCTGCGGCATCTAGGAGCAATCCGCCATTGGTGGCAGAGGTGGGGATACTGAAGGGCTCAGGACTCGCAATGTGGTCGACCCTGTTTACGTCGGTGGTCCAGATCCACGGTTTCGACTTGGACCTGAGCAACACCAGGAACAACATGCCCTTCATGAAGGAGAAGGGTGCCTTTCCAAATGAGAATTTTAAGCTGCACACCATGAATCAAGTTCATGACAACGCTGCGCTTATTGGAGCTGTGGCTGATGGCAAGAAGTTCTTTTTCGTAGTCGATGATGGGATGCACACACGTGAGACCATTGCCAAAGGATTTGAAACCTTCAAGCCGTATTTAGCTTCAGAGTTTCTGTATGTGGTGGAAGATGCCAAAACAGATCGT
Organism: Effrenium voratum; assembly: GCA_963377175.1. NCBI lineage: Eukaryota > Dinophyceae > Suessiales > Symbiodiniaceae > Effrenium > Effrenium voratum. The sequence continues at coordinate 23,665 of CAUJNA010000007.1, read as the reverse complement.
ATGGCAAGCCTGACAAAGAGGCTGGACGATGAGTTTGAGCTGCACCACTGTGAATCCGACCAGGAGTTGTGGGCAATCACTCGAAAAGCAGCTGCCTGATGCGCCTAGCAAACATTCTTCTGGGACTCCGGCAGACGCGTCAATGGATGTATTTTGCATATGCAGCAATTGGTGCAAATGTTGAGCTTGAGGCAGAAGCAGCAACGGTGCAAAGAGGTAGCATTACTACGTATTATTGTAGTACTTTCTGTTGATTTGGATGGATGGGCGACCAGACTGAACATCCCCATCTGCTCCAGTATCACTTCAAGACTCCGGCCCAGAAATGTCCATAGTTTCACGGAGAAAAAAAAACGCCTTGTTTGGTTGACCTTTCAGGAACCTCATCCGAAAAAATGCAAACAAAGAGGGAAATGCCACTGGGGAACTGGGGTTGGTTGTCCAAAGGTCAAGCTGTCAAACCATGGGGCACTCTGGCGCAATGAGTTAGCAGGGGGTCGGCCCAGAGCCCTAACCACTCCAGGTAGAGGAACGGTCGCGCGCCCGGGCAGACTTGGTTTTGGCGGGGCATTGATGGAAAGGCTTAGGTCCCTGTTGAGAAGGTTTTGCGGTCGGGGTGCTCCAATTGCAATGGCTCACAATTTGGGTCCTCTCAAGCACACTTCCAATTGCCCTCATATTGACATCTACGGGCTGTCCTTTCCACACGTGCTTTGGCTCGCTGGGACTGCTTCGGCTACAGGCTATTGTTCCTTTTTGAGGGCAATTGCTCACACTATCTCACATTGTTGGCCACAACCTCCGTCGCGCCCACAATATTGTTGGCAAAGTGGCGGAAGCCCGCCAACGGCGAATTATGGCAGTCGGGTCAGATGTGAATGTCCTTTGTGAGACGAGTTGTGCTGCTCAAGGCGCGAGCCAAAGATTTGCTCCAAGCCGCTGACTGGCAACTTGCGTTGGGGGCCCAAGGCATGCACGCGGAAGAGCTTGAAGGGAATGCGTGAGGCTAGCACTTGCAAGCTGTCAGAAAATGGCAGGCTGATGAATGGTTTGAACAGGCAAGAGCCTTGGCGCTTGAGCGAGCTTCTCGGAAATGGCCGGCAGCTTCCCCGCCCTCCAGCTTCCCAGCTTCCCAGCTTGCCGCGCTTGCCGCGCTTGCGCAAACCTGCCGAGAATCACCAGCTTCCCAGTCGCCAGCGTCCCCAGCGCCAGCCAGCAGCCTCAGCCAGCATCCCTATCCCCAGCGTCAGCAGGTACCTAAAACGTCTGCAAGGACGGCGTGGCCAAAGGCCTGAAAAAGGCGCTGCGCCTTTGGTAATTAAGCACTTCCCCACAGAGCTACGCTCCAAGCGCTTTGACAGAGTGTCTCACACAGGCATCACCATGACTCCGAACTTCTTATCTGCTAGCTCTTGCACCTTAAGTTGAAAAATCCCCTAAACGCACGAACCCACCACGAGCACAAGACAAAGGAAGTACTGTCCGTTTTACAGGCATAGAACATGCCGTGGCACACTTCACGAAGCACAAAAGGCTGTTACGGTCACAGGTAGCTTCGAGTGTCCGCAGATTGACCTTGCAAGCGGACTGCCCTGAAAGGCTTGCAGGTCACTCATTCGGAGTTTCAAGCAGCTGAACCGAAGGATGATTGATTCCTCATTGCCACAACGGAAGCGCACGAACCACCAGCCGACCTCTGCCAAGCTTTCCGTGCTTGTCCTCAGGTGCCGCTGAGAGGAACGTCCTTGCTTCCTGCAAACACGCTACGCTGATCAGAGGTGTAAGGCGTATCTCTGCTGATGTCGCCATTTGCCCGCTATGAAAATGGCACACACATGGTGGATATGATGACAAGTGCACTTTTTTGGACAAACATTGAGACCAAGAGGTTTACACAGTTTGAGGCTGTTCAAGTCTAAGTGATGAAGATTCAATTTTGCCAGTGCCCAATTTTGACCGCCCATACGTCAAACTCATAGGCCAGATACCAACGCTTTGGGTGGCGAAGCAGAATGATGCAGTTGAAATCTTGCAACATGCTGATCTGATTCGCGGGGCAATTGAACTGTGATGTGAGCCATTTTAGGATTGAGTGCAGCGTATGTCCTGCAATTTTGGTTCGAAGTGCTCTCAAAATCCGTTGAGGGAAGCATGTGACCAGCGAGGTAGCTTTGAGTGCGCTGAACAAGCAGCTCTGCAACGAACACGCTTGCTCTGCCCAATCTTGCAGATTGACAACAGAGTTCCTTTCCAACTCTCCACTGCAACACCTTGTGATATGTTGAACAAGTTGGATAGTTTAAAACAATTCGACTTCACATCTTGAAGTTGCAGATGACAGCAGGGAGATGCAGCTGTGGTGTTGTATTTGTTATATATGTTTATTGTATATGTTCGTCATTTATCGGTGCACAAACGACGCATGGGAGGGAGAATCAATGACGCGCATGGGGGCTGTCCGAGCGCTTCTTCTGTTTGCTGCAGTGATCGGGCTGTGCCATCGCAACTTGTCAAAAGGGCTGCGAGTTGTCTGTCTGAATGCAAGAGGGTTGCTGTCTTTCACCCTAATATTGAACGATGGCATCATATGTGTCGTGGTTCAGTGCGTTCCCTAGTAAGCAGAATGCAAACTATGCAAGCCTGGAACTGTGGCTTTCCTTCCTATCTCCATTGAGCAGGCAGGTTTTCGGCTTCACTAAGGAAGCAACATGTGACTCATTTGGCTGCTCGTTGAGGTCATAGTCGTTTCATTGACTTCGCCTTGCCACTGTGTGGGAGATCCTCACAGGTTGATGCCTCAGCCACTTCGCGCAGCATTGTGGGTTGACTCGTCGTACTGGGTATGTCGCTGTGGTTTAGAATTATGCTCATTTGGCGTGTTTTCACGAAGACATTGCATTTGCCATACCAACTCATGTTCGGTCTTGAGTGTGTTTGTTGAAATTGCAACGAGGTTTGGTGGCCAACCCAACGGATATCATCAATTCTCCGGAGAAGCGAGGAAACGCCATCTCCGCCAAGCTCTGTGCCGGGCTGGCAAAGAATGAGCTGAGAACCAAACCAATATGGAACAAACATGGAAAATTGTCGATGAACACCTGTCGGTTTTCCGCTTCAATCCCGACGCCCCATCACATGGACACTTGAGGTTTGGGATTGAACTCGAGTGAGGCAAAGTCAATGGTGCAGCAAGCTGCAGATTCTGTCATGAAAGCCTATGCCGACGGCATCTCACGACAGTCAGTCCAGTTGAGCCTTGGACACGTACACGGGAGGCAGAAAAATGAAGAAACACGGGTGAGTTTTGTTTGAGCTGCGTGGTTTCCCACAGCTAAGGAGGCTTGATATCGTGTGTCCGCCCAATCGAGTCATCGAATCTGGCATGGAAGCGCTGCTGAATGCAGCATTGCCCATGGCAAAGGTCCTTTGTCTATTGATCGCGCTGCGGTGATCTGTTGATAGCATTGCCGTGGCTGGCAGCAGACGACTTAGGCATTTACAACATTCCTTGGAAGTCCCGGCGGTGCCCCGCTGAAAGATGTGCTCCTTGCCACATCAGAACCTTAGTTTGCTCTCTTCTAGGAAGGGAAAAATTGCATCCACTTGCATGCCAGAAGTTCGTAGTGATTTTACTAGGTGCTTGCAGTGTGTACCAAGCAAGGCGTATTTCGCGCTTTGACGGTGTTGGCACAACCTCTGGCGATGTGGGAACTTTGCTCTACAGAGTCTCTGAAGATCCAAAGCAGGACGACCGGGATTTGAGAGACGTGCTGCGCTGCATCATAGTTCTATGATTCCAATGCTGAAATGATGAAACCCTCTGGTATTTGGTCCTGTCGCATGAAATAGAATAGAGGAATGAGGAGTTGCACAGGCCATTCTGAATTCAATGGACCGGAGGATGTTGCGGTGGTCTTCTTGGGAGGCCGTAAGTTTGTTCTTCAAGACGACTCGGATGCCTTCATCAATGGGATGAAAAGCCGCCTAGTGGTCATGCTGAACTCAGAAGATTCGGCCACAACTTTCAGGCAAGGATCCGCCAAGCAATGGGTGGATGAACTAATCGATCTTAGATGATGTTTGTGTCAGACTATCGAACCTGTTGGTGTGCGTGTTCATTGTGTCAACTCACAGATGTGTTTGGCTGAGCAGCACCTGCGACTATCCCAACGCAGAACGTGTGATGCTCTGCAGCACCAGGCTTGAAAACAAGGGCCAGGAGGTCAGCGCTGGTGGAAACTTTGGAAACGATGTGGAGGTTCTTGGCAAGCTGCCTAGATGCAAAGGAATGTCTGAGAGACATGGCAGAAACATGGGATAATGTTTGTCCCAGAAGCATTGAAAACAGAAGGCAATCCAAGGTTCTGCGAGACATTTCGAGAAGAGACCTATTACCTTCGGCTTTTGTGTCTCGGCGCATAGATCCTGTATATAGTGCGGAGTGCCAATGAGAAACAAGTGCTTTGAAGTAACGCTACTATATCAGACTATCGAGCTGAACAAGCGCATCCAGCGCCCACACGTGTTGGTAGGTTCTGACAAGTACAGTACTGAACACAATTGTAAAGAGAAGTGCGTAACTGGCCCCTTCAACCCTGTAATTTCTTCAAGTTGTGGGCGTCTCGATGTATTATCCTCCATCACTTGCTGAGTGCCCCTTGAACATTAAGCATGCAAACGCAAGAGTATCCCGCGACCTGTCCTTCAGCTGCCCAGCGCAACGCGCATGAAAGTTCGAGGACGTAGGTTGATGATGGCCGATGCGGAAACTGATTGTGCTGGAATTGAAATAAACTGAGGCTCTTAAGCGACTGGCCTGTTCTGATCTTCCGCGCCTTGTCACGTGAGTAGTAGCGAAAAGATGCGGTTCATGCTGGCAGCGTTTTCGCTCGAGCAAAACGGATCTGACGCCAAGGTGCGTATCCCAATCCATGGGAAGTCTACCTGGAAGCTCTAGATGGTGACGTTGTGAGGCCCCACAGTCTAGTATCAGCTGATGCGAGGCAGCTTGTGTGATCCACCTAGACCAGCAAAGTCGGAGTTTTGGCATGACCAACCAACGGTTCCGATAGAGTGATGGGAGTCGCATGTACTCAACGCAAGTTGGGTTTTTCAGGCTCTTTGGCAGATCTCGCAAGCCACGTCCTGAAGAGATTCTGCAGGACACACGTTTGTAACGATACGTAGAGAGCGTACCATTCAGAGCGTCCAGTGGCCTCGTCTTGCAACCCATTGATTCGTTGATTGGCACAATCTGCGTTTTGTGAATGAAAGCTTGAGGAAATCGCCAAATACGAGGAGGAGAACGGAATCACAAATGCAGACAAAATGGTATCCTGTCGGATGTGAGCGCTGGCAATGTCTCCGGTCCATGGTAGGATGATGGAACGACCGGTGGAACAGCCGTTAGTTGTCAGCAGAAGACCAAGCCTTGTGTCTTGGGGTATGAGAATACAGTAAAGGCCCCGTAAGCAAATAAAGACAGATGGGCCCCTCAAATAGTCTAGAGTGGCTCAGGGGGGTCGCGCATGACTGACTGTTTTGACTTGGACAAGGAGTTCACTGTTAGGTGAGGAAAAGCCTGCTGTGAAGTTTGCTTTGGGGAAAGAAGGCAGCAAGCACTAATGCTTTTTGGGAAATGAGGTTCGGAGGAAGGCGGGAAAAGCTTGCGCGATTTGGACCATCTCAATCAATTGTTATGAAGTGAGTGAAGCGGGTTTTGAGGCCGGTGGGCAAGCTCATGCCTGACTGAGTTTGTAGACAAATCATGTCTACAACACATGTATCTTCAGGCCAGCGTGGCTTCAAAATCCATGCTGGCCAGGCAATTCAAGCATTTGGGCCTCGGAATCCGCGCGGCTTTTGGTGGGAACTAGAGCTGCCAACTTCAGAATCCGGCAGGCTCTCAAGCGCACATTGTCTTCTGCTATTGTGTGTTTGGCTCACTGTTTGGCTGCTTTTTTTTGCCAGCCTCCCCCTTTGGAGTGGCTTCAAGAGAGCTTAAGGGAAACTAGCAAATCTTGTTCCACTTTAAACCACGCCAATGTCTATCGCGATCCGAGAACGTTGGGAAAGCCAGACCCGCCGAAAAAAGGGTGCCCTCGCATGGACGCGCCCTCGCCAAGGCAAAGATTCAGCGTTGAGCTGCTGAGCTGTACAGGAAGTGGCTGTAGCGAGGGCTTCTTGCGCTGTCCAGAAGACAGGTTAGCTTTAGCCAGAAGTGACGAAATGATGCTTGGCTGGCTGTGAGTGCCGTTTGAGCATTCAAATTGTGTCATGGACCTTCGAGGGAGGCTATGAGGAAAAGGGTGCCGTTCCGTTCTTTGAGAAGCGCGGTGTGAATGTGTGTGCGCGCGTGTGCAAGTGCGTGCGTGAGTCAGTGAGTCAGTGAGTCAGTGAGTCAGTGAGTCAGTGAGTCAGTGAGTCAGTGAGTCAGTGAGTCAGTGAGTCAGTGAGTCAGTGAGTGAGTGCGGGCGGGCGGGCGCTCGCGCGCACGCGCGCCGTAACGCAGCTCTATTCAACATTGCGCCGGTGGTTTTTGAGGAAACAAGCGGCGCAATGGATACACCGAGAAGTCTGAGCACTGCAACATGTGGTCACGACCTGCAACATGTGGTCACGACACTTCAGGGAGCCTAGGCGCCACGCTGGCAATTCTCGCGATCGCCGATTCACCTGAAGGCAACGCAAGTTCAAGCTCAGCTCACAGCCAGAACAGACAGACATGTCGCCGAAAAGTCTTTCCATCAGGCTGTGATTGCAAGTTTGCTCGGCTCTTCCCACCAGCTTGTCTCCTGGTTGCGTGGCAACGATGCTACGAGCCACGCCCGTGCGAGTCTCACGCTACGAGTTTTTGTAACACTGCAACTGCAACTCCCATCTAGCATGTCCCACTGCCACAAACAGATTGTCATCAATTCGCCAGACCTGCGCCTCTCTGTCGCACGACCGCATATTACAAGTGCGAAGCCCCCTTGGCCTTGAGGACCCTGCTGAAGTTAGAGACGCCTGCATACTCCGCTATGTTGTCCTCACACAGGTTTCAAAAATTATTGGATTTCACAGTTTCACACACAGGGGTGTTTTAAATTCTTGGGTTGGCGCCCGAGTTTTGTTTCCAAGCAATGCGGCTATTGCCGTGCTGAAACCAGAAGCTGAAAAAGGCTTGGGGGTGGAACAGTAGCCTGATGGCGCAAGCTGCAGAGAGAGGGCTGATAGGCTGTATCTATGTATCTTATTGGCGTGTCTTCTTTTTGTCTATTCATTTTCTTTATCTATTTTTATCTGTTTTTTGTTGATCTCCTTTGCCTTTTTGGGTGGAGTGTTGAAACCTTCCCAAAGTTGGCGCCTGAGTTTTGCCAAGCAATGCGACTATAGCCATGCTTCTGTAGGATACATTGGAATTGGAAGCAGCTGCTCTCATGCCACCCTTAGGTTGGTTCATGGCATGATTTGAGATGGGCTAGGCGTGCAGTCTGACATGTTCCAAGGCTAATTGTTTGAGTTGTAAATGGGATATTGACTTGCTGCTACCATGGTTTCACCTCCCTGCGCGCTTGGCAAAACCAACTGCCATGCACACTGCCTAGCATGCTGAGCTGTCGCAACAAAATGAGCTTTGATTGGTTCTCCAGCGGTGAAAGCACCATCCGCGGCATGTACACTGCGGAGCATTGTCCGGCCTCAGGACGCACCACCGCAAAATGACCATGTGTTTCCTGTTTCCTTGGGAGAAGCCAAGCGAGGCGGCCAGTGAATGTTGCCCAGCAGGATTAGCTTGCTCAAAACGTTTTCATGGTAAAGTCAGCCTAGCCCGATGCCGAACTCACCGTAGTGGATGACGGCCTGTCGACGTACTTTAGGACTTCATATTTGAAAGGGGAACTCTTCTCCGGAAGACAATTATGTATTGGGTGAGGATGTCCACTATGGACCGCATACCTACAGGTATGATGGGCCAGATGGCGCTGTGCATGTTTGGCGACACGCGTTCAACCTGTCAAATTTCGGGGAGAGAGGCGCACGTCCTGACGACCTGCTAGTGTTGTACCACTACACAAATGAGCTTTGCTTTATGAACGTATCCAATGAGCAACAGACCGCTTCTGAGCTCTTCGCTTCACTGCTTGACCACCGCGCGCATTTTGGCAAGGGTGTATACACCACGCAATACGAACCTTGCGTTTGGAAGCATCATATCCGCATACTACTCAACAATTATAGCGATGCTGATCCCATGCGCCTGCGTCTCAGTTGCCAGTGAATCGCGAGACCAGAGCCAAACCGAGACACCCAACCTGCCAGCTGCCTGAGGAGCAAACCCTGCAGACGAAGAAGGCCAAAATCGGAATCAAGAATGGGGTGACGGCAGTGCAGACGGACATCGGGCGGCTTTCTGTGTACCACTCATTGTTCCAAAGGCCATGGCCTTCAACATCTTTCGTCGGCAGACTTGCCCGGGCTTCTGGAAGACCTGGTGCTGTTGCAGTTTTCTTCAGACAGTCTTGGGATTTGGTTTGGGGCCTCGTTGCGCCGGATATTTTTCCAGCCCGCTTCTAGGTTTAGGGTTGATTTAGGCTGGTCTTAGGGGTGGGTTGGTTTAAGGTGGGCTTTGGGCTTGGGCTTGATTACTGCTCTGAGAGATTGCACAGACAGACTGCGCGGAGAGCGCAAAGATATTTTGTAGAGAGATTGTTTACATAGATTGCTCCGAGAGATTGCTCAGAGAGATTGCTCAGAAAGATTTCTCAGAGAGACTGCTCTGACAGACTGTGCAAAGAGATTGCTCAGCGAGATTGGTGAAAGGGATTGCTCATTTTGCCGGATATATTTTTCACAGAGGTTAAGTATTCAGAGAGATTGCGCGGAGAGATTTCTCAGAGGGATTGCTCAGAGAGCTTGCTCTTGTGCGAGATGGTCGCCCCTGAGCGCAGAGGGGCACGACGGAAAGGCAAGTGCCTAAGGCCAACGCATGAGTGACTCCAAGGTCAGATGCGCCCACGCAGATGTCGACGCCCGTCAGCGCACTAAAAAGCCATATTTAAAACTGAGGTCCTTGTGAAGATGGGTCTCCACAAAGATGTTGTTTTCAGACTAGTCAGTGTGGGACCTCCTTGCAATTGTATGACCCCCTTGCACAGTGCGTTGGACTTGGGCTTGCTAATGCTTCATGATTGGTTCAGTTTTTGCAATGTTAAATTTAATTTTGCCAATGTTTAACTGCAGGTTCCCAGTACATATATTAGCATTGCCAGTTCTAAATTTAATATTGCCAACACTGAATCTTAGATGTCCTGCAAATCGCTTAGCATTGCTGATGCTTAATTTCAGAAAATCAGTTTGTTTTTTATGCATGTATTAAAGTTTCATTGCCATGCGACAGGAACACCTTCCCGGTGCCACGCACCTCAAGCTGGGGCTGGCACGGAGCCCTGTGTGGGCCACAACACTCAATGTGGGTCTGTGTCAAAACTGCATGAGTTGAAATGGGAAACAGGCATGAAACCAACCATTTGGGGGTGTCCTAGTTCTGAGACTCCAGTGGCGATTTATCCCACACGCCCTCTTGCAAAAAACGCATTGGTAAAAACAATTCGCCAAATTATTAACCATCCTTTAATGGGGGCTCGACTGGCGGGATGCGATGATTTTTCCGCGGGCTTGACTGGTAGACCTTCTGCCCGTCGAACGAATCCACACGCCACTGACCCCGTCGCATAAAAAAGAGCCGGCCACGTAGGCAATATTCAACTGGTCAAAAACGAGCTGGCCATGTGAGAGAAGCAAACTGATCCCAAACGGGGGGTCATTTATGAATCAAAGGTCAACATTATTGGTATGTATTGCTATGTATGTGCTGGTATGTGTTGGTGTTGTCAAGGCTCTCAACCACCCCCTATCTTTAGGCCCCAGGGTTTGGGGATGAGTGCTGGCTTTCTTGTGGAGTGCTAGCGGCGGCTATGTTTTTCCCGAAAGCATGGCGAAGGGTACTTCCGTTGGATTCATGGGAGTTATTATCATGAGGGTCATTGCAAAGAGTTATCAATCATCATCAGAGTCATTGCGCAGAGTCATCATCATTGTAAGAGTCATTGCGCAGAGTCATAGCAGAGAGTCACTTGCGAGGAGCAATGCTCGTGAGAGTCACTGGCAAGGCGCAATGCTCATGAGAGTTCTCACTCGTGACGAGTTTTAAATTCCTTTCTTCTCTTCTTAGGGCGGCGGGGTAGGGCCGACAGCGCTCTACGAAAATCAACCCTCTGCGGAGATTCGTGTGGCCAAGGTCAAAAAACCGAGGACTTTTTACGATTTCTGATCTGTGCGAGCGACCCTCTGCCCTCTGCGGAGATTCGTGTGGCCGAGGCCAAAAACTGAAGACTTTTTACGATTTCCGCGGTGCGCGCGCGACCCTCGATTCGTGTGGTTGAGGTGAAAAACTGAGGACTTCTTACGATGTCTGATCTGCCCGCGCGACCCTCTGCGGGCCGAGGTGAAGCAACTGTGTTTTTTTGCGATTTTGACATTCCAGGATGATCCCTCTGCGGGGATCGGCGGGGTCGATGTGCAAAACCTGAGGGTTTTTCGATTCTGAATATGCTCGCGCGACCCTCGGCGAGGATGTGTCGAAGCGCTCTCGCTGTGGCGCCGCGCGAAGTTGTTGCTTGCGAAGCGGTCTTTGGAAGTTGTCGCGTGGTTTGCGCGGCTGCTCTCGGAGTCGCGCGGTCGCGGGGTCGATCCCCGCCTGGTCCGCGGAAGCTTTTCTAGACAGAAGTCGCAACTTTTAAGCTCAAACGTAGTACGCGGACGCAGCTCCGGTTGGAAAATCGCAACTTTTAAGTACAACTGTAGTACGCGGAGTACAGTCCTGCAGGTCCGGCTGCAAAATGGAACTTTTCAATCAGAAAACTAGTGCGCGAAGTACTTCCCGAAAGCTCCGGCAGCACTTGCGCAGAGCAACTTGCGCGCTGCCGCTTGCGCAGAGCAACCTGCGCAAAGCAAATTGCACAGAGCACTTGCACATAGCAGCTAGCGCAGGGCAACTTGGGCAGACCAAAAGTCAAGTGTTCCGTTGGTAGAATTATGATCGTGAGAGTCATTGCACAGAGTCATCATGACAGCCATTGCATAGAGTTATCACACAAGAGTCATTGCACGAGAGTCATTGAACGGAGTCATCGCGAGAGTCATTGCACATTGTGAGAGTCATTGCACAGAACCATCCTGAGAGTCATTGCACAGAATCATCATGAGAGTCATTGCACAGAGTCATCATGAGAGTCATTGCACAGAAGCATCATGAGAGTCGTTGCACAGAGTCATCACAGCCTTTGCATAGAGTCATCGCACCAGAGTCATTGCACAGAGTCACCGTGACAGCTATTGCATAGAGTCATCACACACGAGTCATTCAGCGGAGTCATCACGAGAGTCCGTTGCGCACCGAATCATCATGAGAGTCATTGCACAGAGTCATCATGAGAGTCATTGCACAGAATCATCACGAGAGTCATTGCGCAGAGTCATTGTGAGAGTCATTGCGTCATTGCGCAGAATCATCATGAGAGTCATTGCGCAGGAATCATCATGAGAGTCACTTGCGGTAGTCACTGTTTTGCTCAAGGGCGGTATATGTGTCATCTTTGACGCGCTGGGCAAACTCGTGCGAGGGGGGGTCCGATAGGTGGCAAGATAGCAGGAAGCTTTCGGGCCAACCGTGTTCATGAACAGGGGGAAGTGATTGCCAGTCGGCGTGCGCTCAAAACATTACTTTTTCCGGGCTTCCATTTGGAGACAAAACCGCATTGGCCGGCGCTTGCGTAGCTGGTGCTTCAACACCGTGAAGGTTTCAATCTGGCGCATGTCAACCATTTGAGAAGAAAATAGTCGACTGCGAGGCAGCTTAAAAGATGGAAGGGAGGTTCGACCGCCGGCGTTGACAACTCAAATGTTTTTTTTCGGCTCAGCTAACTCAGGCCTCTCTCGCAGCCTTCACCGCTCAGTTTCCAACGTGGCCATGAGGCACCGAGCGCCGCACGCACGAGGCGCAGGGCCAGAATAAATGGCGCTGCGGCGCATCGTGGGCGAAGTGGCTCCTCCTCCCTTAGCAAACCCAGACCGCAACTACCCGCGCGGCTTCCATGGCCGGGGTCTGCCGATGGAGGCGATCGCTCTGATCTCGGCATACCTTCCGGGCTTGGTTGTGCGGCGGCAGATGGGCGAGGATGACATCATCACGCCCAGGATCCCGCCGCTCTGTTTCTGCTTGGCAGAGCGGATGGTTGTCCGCCTCATTGCAGGTTTAAAGGGGGAGCGGCTGATTAGGCGGCGGCTTGCGGAGAAGGCAGCGCCGGGCGCCTTGGTGGTGCCGGCGTCGCTTCTCAAGCGACCGCGACCGGCAGGCCCGGCTTGCGGCGGTTGGCGGAGCTGGTTGACCCCGCCCACGCACTGGGACGTGGACTACGCTGTGCTCCCGCTGCTTCCGCGCAGTCTGGCCCTCTTCGCTGACTTTTGGCAGCTGGGCGGAAGCTGCGTGCGGGGAGACGGCAGCGGGTTCCCGGAAGGGCTCGAGATAGCGACCTTTCCATACACGCTGCGGGCTGTGTCCGGGGACGAGGACCCGGCCGGCCTGTGCGAGGTGCTGCACCGCCTGATGGCGGAGAGGGCAAGCGTCCACCCCATCGTAGCCCCACCAAAACAGAGTCAGAAGCAGTGGCACCTGGCGGCCCACGGCCGCCAGTGCCACGTTCTTTCCTTGGTGCCACTCTTGGAGGCCGCCGAAGAAGAGCACGGATTCACACTCTACCTTTGCATATACGGCTGTAAATTCCCGGCAGCTTCTTTTGTCCGAGACAGGATCCTTGTTTAAAACTAGCACTTTCTTTTTGTTCGAAGCCCACTTTAAGTCGCCCCTCAACTTTGGAACTGAGCTCATTTCTTTTGATTTCAACCGGCCATGCTCAGGATCTCAAAGGCCATCCAGGACGTGCAGGCCAGCTCCTTGCCTCAAGGCCTCAAGGCCTTGTACTTGGAGCGTGCTGTCCTGGATGTGAGCTGGCAACACTGCGTGCGTTGCGGCTTATTCAGCAACGTTTTATTGTTTCTTTTTGTCGGGAAATCTTTAATCGTTTTTGTTGGCCACGAGCATCTGCGACGGGTCTGAGGAACGGGAAACCCATCGCGGCGCACCCGGTCGGCACGCTTGGCAGCGACGAGCCGCTTACCTGGACCTGTCGAGGCCAAGCAAGTTGCTACAGCTTATTTGGGCGGCTGGGCCAGGGGTTGGGCGGCTTCACGGTGAACGCCAACCGCGGAGAGGCGGCGGGCGTGGGCGAAGGGGCCACGCTCCTCCAAGCAAAGGCACACTGTGGGGGTTGGGTGCACTTCCTCAAGGCGATGGGAGCACCGGCTTTGACGGTGAGCAAGAGCCACTCAGCCAATTTTCCACAAACTAGGCCTCATTTCTTTGCACCCTCTTTGCGCACTAGAAAACGACTTTCGCGTTTGGGTTTGACTGACAAGCGGGCAAATAAAAACGCAAAGAAACAAGATAAGAAGAGGAAGACGATAGTAAGACAAATTAGGGCAAGAGAAGGAAAAACAGAATTCAAAGCTTAGGTTTCCAAATCAAATGGTTAGATGTCATACTTCCCCACGTTCTGAGGCCAACAATGGCTCAACCGCCAACAAGGGAAGCTGGAGTCCCTCATCAGCGCCGCATGGGCGGCTTCCGGCTCGAGTTTCGAGTCAAGCCCGCGGATGTCACTTGGGACAACCTGCTCGAGCTTCTGCCGCTCGGATGGTTTTAAGATGGCCCGCGCCCTCTGCGCAGATCGTAAGCCAAAAAAGTTAGACAGAAAACGGTTTCCCTTTTTCGCTTTGCACTCGCGTAGCCCGCGCTTTAAAGTACTGTTCCATCTGGAAGTCTTGTTGTTCAGAAGGGGTTAGAAGTAAGAGGGCGAGGGCCGAAGGAGATCCAGCAAAAACCTAAAACAAATGTGAAGCCTTGAGTGCTACTTGGCTGGAATTGTTGGTGCAGGGAAAGAGGTGGGGCGCTCTGTTCACCCAAGGCAGGACAACGCGTGGGCCGTTTTTGAGCACACTTGGGCGCTTGAGCTTGAGCCGAACGCGTTGCTGGCCGCAGCGGAGGAGGGCTTGAACGCCGCGGCGGGCGCCGGCACGTTTACGTGCGTCGGCGGCCAGCTGCACGCCGCGGTCCCCTTTTGGAAACGCATCGCCTACCAGCGGGTGCTCCATCGCCTGGGGCTTTCCCACCGCTTCTCGCACCGGTTCTGTTGCTCGGTCAAACTCCGCAAACACTTTTCCTTTTTGTTCCCCTTCAAATGGGAAGCGTTTTAAATGGGGAAGCGGTCGGCCAAGGCTACAATGCAGACCGGGACGGCCATCCTTGGGGGCCGAGCGCCGAGGCGGCAAGGCCTTGCACGCTCCAAGCCAACGCGCCCTTGCCAGCGGGCACACCGCTGGTCCGGGCTGTCGGCAGTGCCCAGGAAGTGCGCTCACACACAGGTGTGATTGAAATTTCAGGATGCTCACACACAGGTGTGTTTTAAATTTCAGGATGCTCAAACACAGGTGTGTGCGAAAATTCAGGATGCTCACACACAGGTGTGTTTTCAAATTTCAGGATGCTCACACACAGGCGTGATTCAAATTTCAGGATGCTCACACACAGGTGTGCTTTAACTTTCAGGATGCTGACACACAGGTGTGTTTTAACTTTCAGGATGCTCACACACAGGGGTGTTTTAAACTTCAGGATGCTCACACACAGGTGTGTTTGAAATTTCAGGATGCTCACACACAGGTGTGTTTTCAAATTTCAGGATTCTCACACACAGGTCTGACTCAAATTTCAGGATGCTCACACACAGGTGTGATTGAAATTTCAGGATGCCCACACACAGGTGTGTTTTAAATTTCAGGATGCTCAAACACAGGTGTGTGTTAAATTTCAGGCTGCTCACGCACAGGTGTGTTTGAAATTTCAGGATGCTCACACACGGTGTGTTTTCAAATTTCAGGATGCTCACACACAGGTGCGTTTAAAACTTCAGGGTGCTCACACACACACAAGTGTGGTTGAAATTTCAGGATGCTCACACACCTGTGTGTGGGAAATTTTGAGATGCTCACACACAGGTGTGCTTTAAACTTGAAAATTTCAGGATGCCCGATGTGGACTGGCAGCTGCAGACTGCCAACTGCCAGTCTGAAGCTGGCAGCTGCCAGTCTGCAGCTGCAAGCTGCCAGTCTGCAGCTGCCAGTCTGCAGCTGCCAGCTGGCAGTCTGAAGCTGGCAGCTGCCAGTCTGCAGCTGCCAGTCTGCAGCTGCCAGCTGCCAGTCTGCAGCTGCCAGCTGCCAGTCTGAAGCTGCCAGCTGCCAGTCAGGGTGATCCCCTGCTGGTCCCAGTTTGGTGGGAAGTGCCCAGGGTGATCCCCTGCTGGTCCCAGTTTGAGGGTGACCCCCCTGCTGGTCCAAGTTTGGTGGGGGAAGTGGCAAGGGTGATCTTTTGCTGGTCCCAGTTTAGTGGAAGTGTCCAGGGTGATCCCCTCCTGGTCCCAGTTTGGTGGGGGAAGTGCCCAGGGTGATCCCCTGCTGGTCCCAGTTTGGTGGGGGAAGTGCCAAGGGTGATTCTGTGCTGTCCCAGTTTGTCCCTGCTGGTCCCAGTTTCGTGGGGGAAGTGCCCAGGCAGGGTGATCCCCTGGTCCCAGTTTGGTGGGGGAAGTGCGCAGGGTGATCCCCTGCTGGTCCCAGTTTGGTGGGGGAAGTGCCCAGGTGATCCCCTGCTGGTCCCAGTTTGGTGGGGGAAGTGCCGCCTGCTGGTCCCAGGTGGGGGAAGTGTTCAGGTGATGCCCTGCTGTGGGGGAAGTGCCCAGGGTGATGCCCTGCTGGTCCCAGTTTGGTGGGGGAAGTGCCCAGCTCAGTTTGGTGGGGGAAGTGCCCAGCATGATCCCCTGCTGGTCCCAGTTTGGTGGGGGAAGTGCCCAGCATGATCCCGCTGCTGGTCCCAGTTTGGAGTGCCCAGGGGGAAGTGTCCAGGTGATCGCCTGCTGGTCCCAGTTTGGTGGGAAGTAGGGTGATCGCCTGCTGGTCCCAGTTTGGGGGAAGTGCCCAGGCTGATGGTCCCAGTTTGGTGGGGGAAGTGCCCAGGGTGATCCCCTGCTGGTCCAGTTTGGTGGGGGAAGTGTTAGAGTATCCCCTGCTGGTCCCAGTTTGGCGGGGGAAGTGCCCAGCTGGTCCCAGTTTCCAGGGTGATCCCCTGCTGGTCCCAGTTTGGTGGGGGAAGTGCATAGGGTGATCCCCTGCTGGTCCCAGTTTGGTGGGGGAAGTGTTCAGGGTGATCCCCTGCTGGTCCCAGTTTGGTGGGGGAAGTGAGTTTGGTGGGGGAAGTGCCCAGAATGATTTTTTGCTGGTCCCAGTTTGAGGGTGATCCCCTGCTGGTCCCAGTTTGGTGGGGGAAGTGCCCAGGCCTTTAAAAACTAGTTAGACTCCAAAAAAGTGTCGTTTTTCTCAAATTGCACAGCTGTTGCAACACAATTTTCAGCTCGCAAGCCGGAACAGCACCACCTTAAACCCCAAACAGTAGCGAGCATAGAGCAGTAGAGGGCAGCAGAGACATGAGTTGACTTGCTGGATTTTGCTTTGTCACGGTTGCTGGCAGCCTTTTTGATCAACAGTTGGAAAGACATAATCTTGTGAGTCACGCATCATGGCAAAGATGGTGTTTGCGTTGTTGATGCTCTTGTGGGTGCAGTTGTCCACCGCTGGACCGGGCGAAAAGCTCGAAGAGGTTGAAGAGGAGTATGAGCCGCAAACGCCACCGTCAGCAGGTGCCCCAGAATTGGACATTGCGGAATTTATGGAGGAGGATGAGTACCAAATTGAGGAAGATCCAGACGACACCGACTTACAAGCGTTTTTTGATGAACTTGCAAACTGGTAAGAACCCAAGGAAGAAGTTGTCCAGGACCTTGAGGAGGAGCCTGTGCCAGTTGTGAAGGAAGAGGCGCTCGTTGAAGATGGAGCTGAAGAGGTCGATGCGACCCTTCTCCACTGTGCCACCTTGGGCATCGCCCTGGAGAACTTGCCTGCAAGCCCATCTGACTGGCACAGGTTGATCCGGTTGGCCTTCAAGCGTGCTGCTCGTGTCAGCCACCCTGACAAGAACCCTCAGGTTCACAGGGGCGCTGTGCAGGCATGCAAAGAGGCCGAAGCCTATTTGCTCGCTTGGGCCGAGGTGTGGGAAACAGCAACACTGCTGTTTCCCCACCTGATTTTTTTGTGTCTTTGTAGCCGATGCACCCGCATGTTTGAGGCGATGAGTTGTTGCTCTTGGTGTCTAGATGATGACCGGAATCGTGGTCATGGGAAGGAGTGCAAAGCTGTCAATGCCTTCACAAAACCACCGGGTACTTCACCAGACACCACACTTCAGATTTGAATTTGTATTTGAAGTTGGTTGCTCACGGTCTCGGCGAGAAGGCTGCAGAAGCCCAGGTGAAGGCGCGCGCCAGCATGCAAAAAGTGGCGAAGCGTCAAGGGCAACTGTACAAGGTGGAGCAGGCCGAGGAGGAGAGGAAGTTGGCAAAGAAGTTCCAGCAAGACTTGGTCTTGGCCAAACGTCCACTGCTAGCGTGGCTGACCTTCAGCGCGCAAGAGCAGCAGCCAGACCTGCAGTGGCAACCCCCCCACCAATGGCAACCCCCCCACCACCAACACCACCGCCAATTCCAGCAGAAGCAGCACCAGCTCCAGAAGCCGCAGCCGCAGCTGACCCAGAGTTATTCGTTGAAGGCTGGGAGCCGCCCCCTTTGCCCGAGAACTTCCCTGGCAGCCAGTGGACTTGCCGCCCTTTCTGCACGCTGGGAGTTGTTTGGCCCTCACCAAAGAGCTTGGTTCCGGTGCACGAGGTTCCCTCAGTGCAAGTTCAAGCGTATCCTCGTTCGTGAAGGGCTGATGCAGACCATTTTTTGAGAGCTGGCAAGAAGCCTTGGGAGCAGACACATGTTTGATTCTTGTATCAAAAGCATTTGTTTGTCAAGGCGAACCTAAGTTTGTAGAACACCGTGGGTAACCCCAACCCCCAGGTAAGACTTATCCATAGACACTGCCTGGGGTTTGGGTCGAAACACGCAGCCCCAAGCCGTCAGCCCTGTTTCGATTCAAAAACTGGACAAGAGCGCGGCGAAAAAGACATATCAATATTCATAAAGCAATGAGTGATTCTTTTTGATGATGAATATTTATGACTGACACAAAATGATTGTTGTTGTCTTTTTGCAAGAATAGTGACTGATTTATAGTTTTGAAATATATATTCATTCATAAATGAACAGGGTTTGGCGGTTGGCAGACACAGGGGGTTTAGGGTTTAGGGTTTAGGGTTCAGGGTTCAGGGTTCAGGGTTCAGGGTTCAGGGTTTAGGGTTTAGGGGTTAGGGTTTAGGGTTTAGGGTTTCCAAGATGAAGCGTGCCCACGACCCTGGGGGTCGTGGGGGCGCGCGGCGAAAGCGGCATCCCCACCCCTTGACCACCCACATCTAAAACCTTTTAGGGTTTAGGGTTCGCAGAAACCCGGCCCGGGCGCATCGCGTGCCATTTTTCGCGACGCGAAGAATCATCGAAGGTTTGGGCTTGGGTCTGGCCCGTCGGGCTGCCCGAAAGCTCGTTCCCGTCGTTTTGACGCTGGGGTCGGGCCCGTCGGGCTTCCCGAGAAAACTTTCTGGGCGACGGCCGAAGCTTCCGCGACAGCCTCGGAGGGGCGCGTCGCTCGCGCTCGCTTCCTGCATGGGAGCTGGCCCGTTGGGCTTCCCGAAAAAATTTTCCGGGCGACGGCCGAAGCTTCCGCGACAGCCGTGGCAAACCCGCGCCGTCGCTCGCGCACGCTCCGTTATTTTGGCGCTGGGGGCTGGCCCGTCGGGCTTCCCGAAACAATTTTCTGGAAATCCGCGCCGTCGCTGGCGCGCGCTCCGTTATTCTGGCGCTGGGGCCTGGCCGGCCGAAGCTTCCGCGACAGCGATGGCAAACCCGCGCCGTCGCTCGCGCACGCTCCGTTATTTTGGCGCTGGGGGCTGGCCCGTCGGGCTTCCCGAAACAATTTTCCGGAAATCCGCGCCTTCGCTCGCGCGCGCTCCGTTATTCTGGCGCTGGGGGCTGGCCCGTCGGGCTTCCCAAAACAATTTTCCGGGCGACGGCCAAAGCGTCTGCGACAGCCCCCCTCGCGCTCGCTTCCGTCGTTTTGGCGGATCTTGAACGGCCGTTGCTGGCCGTTTTATCAACCAGAAGCGGACACATGGCCAGATCTTTCGATTCGGGCTGCGGAGTGCCGATCTCGCATTGTCCCGTGTAAGGAGTTTATCAGCGGCCAGGCCAAGCAATTTTTTTATCAAGGGCTAGCAAAGCAAATGGCCGCTCTATCAAGGCTGGCAATTCGCAGTTGCCGTTTTATCAAAGCCGATGGCTGTTTTATCAAGGCCGGCCAGCCCGTTTTATCAAGGCCGGCCAGCCTCAAGGGCCGTTTTATCAACAGTGGCAAGATGAGAGCCAGCCGCAATACCCGTTTTATCAAAGCCGATTGCCGTTTTATCACGATTGGCCAGCCTCAATGGCCGTTTTATCAACAATGGCCGCTTTATCAAGGCATTTTCAGCCGCGGTGGCCGTTTGAGCAAATCGCGGCTGGCCAGCCTTCAATGGCCGTTTTATCAACAATGGCCGCTTTATCAAGGCCGAGGCCACGCCAGTGGCCGCAATGGCCGTTTTATCAACCAGCGGCCAAATGGCCAGATCTCCCAGATTTGGGCTGCGCATTGCCGATTTCATATTGTCCCGTATAGAGCAATTTCTATCAGGAACTGGCAAAGCGAATAGCCGCTTTATCAAGGCCGGCCATTTTAACAAAGCCGATGGCCGTTTTATAACAGCTGGCCAGCCTCAATGGCCGTTTTATCAACCAGAAGCGGCTAAATGGCCAGATCTGCAGATTTGGGCTGCGGATGGCTGATTTCATATTGTCCCGCACAAGCAGTTTATCAACGGCCAGGTCGAGCAATTTTGACAAAGAGCTGGCGAAGCGAGTGGCCGCTTTATCAGACCGGCCAGCCGCTTTAAGCCTGCCTCTTCTAAAGCTTCTTATACAGCTCCTTATAAAGCTTCTTTTCAAGCTTCTCATAAAGCTTCTTCTAAAGCTTCGTACAAGGAGCCTTGATAAAGTTCATAAGGAGGACGCTGCGCTTCGTTGAAGGTTTGGGGTTACTCCTTCTAAGGCCAGCTGGCGCTGGCAGCGGGAGCGGCAGCTCCAAACCGCGCTCGTTGCAGAGGAACGCAACTTGGGGCGCTTCCGCTCGCCATGCCGGACTCGCTCTGCGCCAGCACCAATGCAGCTGCTGCGGCCGAGCGCTTGCAGCACGGCGCTCGGCCTTGAGTTTAGGGTTTAGGGTTTGCAAGGTGGGGCGCGCGCCTCGACGCAGAGCGTCGCGGGCGGCGCGCGCCGCGCGTTAAGCGGTTGACCCACCCCTGGCCACCCATTCCTCAACCTTACCGGGTTTAGGGTCGATCGACCCCCTTTAGTTTCCCCCTTTCTTAGGGGGAACACACACAACAAACACCGCTCGCGATAGCCGACGAGACAAGGCGCGCGCCAAAGTGGCGCTGAATAAACGGTTCTTGTTCGGCGCTACGGCCCGGGCGTGGACCTTAGAAAAGATGATGATTTTTTGAAACCTCCCGCGCGCGGTAGAACACGCTTGCGGGCCGGGCCATTTTCTGTTGAGTTTCCAAGCGGTTGGCGCCACCCATGGGTTTGTGCCGCAGTATCCGGATGCGGAACAAGCTCTCCGCCGCCTATGAATTCACGCGTTCCGTGAGATTCAGGCATGGCCAAATCCTCGCATTGCCAGTACTCATACGCTTGTCTTAAACGGTTGGCGCCGCCCGTGGGTTTGCGCCGCAGTCTCCGGATGCGGCACAAGCTCTCCGCCGCCTATGAATTCACGCGTTCCGTGAGATTCAGGCATGGCCAAATCCTCGCATTGCCAGTACTCATACGCTTGTCTTAAACGGTTGGCGCCGCCCGTGGGTTTGCGCCGCAGTCTCCGGATGCGGCACGAGCTCTCCGCCGCCTATGAATTCACGCGTTCCGTGCGATTCAGCCATGACAAAATCCCCGCATTGCCAGCACTCACACGCTTGTCTCAAAGGATTGGCGCCACCCATGGGTTTGTGCCGCAGTCTCCGGATGCGGCACAAGCTCTCCGCCGCCTATGAATTCACGCGTTCCGTGTGATTCAGCCATGGCCAAATCCCCGCATTGCCGGTACTCATACGCTTGTCTCAAACGGTTGGCGCCACCCATGGGTTTGTGCCGCAGTCTCCGGATGCGGCGCTAGCTCTCCGCCGTCTCAAACGGTTGGCGCCACCCATGGGTTTGTGCCGCAGTCTCCGGATGCGGCGCGAGCTCTCCGCCGCCTATGAATTCACGTTGGGTTTGGAGCACGGATTGCAATTTTTACCATTTCCCGTATACAGAATTTGTCAACGGCCGGGCCATGTCAAAAACTAAGTAATTCAAGCGTGGCCAAATCTCTGGATTTGGAACAGAGGTTGTAATTTTTACAATTTCCAGTATAAAGAACTTATCAACGGCCGGGCGCAAACTCCATATGGCCGTTTTTATCAAAGATAATCGCTTAAAGTTTTCTTGGCCCCCAGGACAGAAGTGAGCTTCCCGGGGCAGAAACATATAAAGAATTTATCAACAGCCGGGCCATGCGCAAATTTGAGATTTCGAGAAGAAAGAAAAAAACCTGGTTGATCCTGCCAATAGTCATATGCTTGTCTCAAAGACTCAATAATTCAGGCATTGCCTCTCTGCGTTTGGAGCACGGAGAGCAATTTTTACGATTTCCCGTAAAGAATTTATCAACGGCCGGGCCATGCGCAAATTTGAGATTTCGAGAAGACAGAAAAGGAGACCTGGTTGATCCTGCCAGCAGTCATATGCTTGTCTCAGCTCAGGCATGGCCATATCTTTGGCCATATCTCTTGATTTTAGAGCACGGATGACAATTTTTACATGCCAATTTGAGAATTTGAGAAGAAACAAACGGAGCCTGGTTGATCCTGCCAGTAGTCAAATGCTTGTCTCAATTCAGGCGTGGCCGTATCTCTGGCCACATCTGTGGAGTTTGGAGCGCGGATGACAATGTTTACAATTTCCTGTATAGAAGCTTTGTTGATCCTGCCAGTAGTCATATGCTTGTCTCAGTTCAGGCATGGCCATATCTCTGGCCGTATCTCTGGATTTTGGAGCAGATGACAATTTTTACCATTTCCCAGATAAAGAATTTATCAACAGCCGGGCCATGCGCAAATTTGAGATTTCGAAAAAAAGAAAAGCAACCTTGTTGATCCTGTGAGTAGTCATATGCTTGTCTCAAAGACTAAATAGTGCAGGCATTGCCAAATCTTTGGATTTGGAGCACGGATTGCAATTTTTGCCATTTCCCGTATAAAGACCGTATCTCTGGCCATGTCTGTGAGTTTGGAGCGCGGATGACAATGTTTACAATTTCCTGTATCGAAGCTTTCTTGATCCTGCCAGTAATCATATGCTTGTCTCAGTTCAGGCATGGCCATATCTCTGGCCGTATCTCTGGATTTTGGAGCGGATGACAATTTTTGCCATTTCCCAGATAAAGAATTTATCAACAGCCGGGCCATGCGCACATTTCAGGTTTCGAAAAAAAGAAAAGGAACCTGGTTGATCCTGCCAGTAGTCATATGCTTGTCTCAAAGTCTAAGTAATTCAGGCATGGCCAAATCTTTGGATTTGGAGCACGGATTGCAATTTTTACCATTTCCCGTGTAAAGAATTTATCAACAGCCGGGCCATGTACAAATTTCAGATTTCGAGAAGAAACAAAAGGAAACCTGGTTGATCCTGCCAGTAGTCATATGCTTATCTCAAAGTCTAAGTAATTCAAGCATGGCCAAATCTCCGGATTTGGAGCACGGATGGCAATTTTTACAATTTCCCGTGTAAAGAATTTATCAACAGCCGGGCCATGTACAAATTGGAGATTTCGAGAAGAAACAAAAGGAAACCTTGTTGATCCTGCCAGTAGTCATATGCTTATCTCAAAGTCTAAGTAATTCAGGCATGGCCAAATCTCCGGATTTGGAGCACGGATGGTAATGTTTACCATCAAAAGAAAACCTGGTTGATCCTGCCAGTAGTCATATGCTTATCTCAAAGTCTAAGTAATTCAGGTATTGCCAAATCTCCGAATTTGGAGCACGGATTGCAATTTTTACCATTTCCCGTGTAAAGAATTTATTAATAGCCGGGCCATGTACAAATTTGAGATTTCGAGAAGAAACAAAAGGAAACCTGGTTGATCCTGCCAGTAGTCATATGCTTATCTCAAAGTCTAAGTAATTCAGGCATGGCCAAATGTCCGGATTTGGAGCACGGATGGTAATGTTTACCATTTCCCGTGTAAAGAACTTATCAACAGCCGGGCCATGTACAAATTTGAGATTTCGAGAAGAAACAAAAGGAAACCTGGTTGATCCTGCCAGTAGTCATATGCTTATCTCAAAGTCTAAGTAATTCAGGCATGGCCAATCTCCGCATTTGGAGCACGGATT
>CAUJNA010000006.1:345192-364191 GCA_963377175.1 Effrenium voratum | reverse complement strand
GGTAGCACAAAATCGGGCGACGGCAGGTCTGGCGCACTGGTTGCACTATGAGTGACCGAAATGCTCAAACTGCGAAGCCAGAGAAGGACCCAAGAGGATTTTTCGTCCCGACCGGTTAACTCGAAGAGCGCGCAGGCCCAGGGCTGCCCGCTTTTAGTTGTTTTGGTTGCCCAGCATGAACCGCGCAAGGCATGCTGAGTCAGGCTGATGTCTTGCACGCGGATGCGCTGGATGTCCCCGAAGCGCATGCTGGTGTGTGCCGCCAAGAGGAAGGAACCTAATGCGATGCATAGGTTGGTCGCGCAATCTGCTGAACAGACTTTCTGCTCCCAAGCCGCTAAGACGGCGGTGATGCGAACGCCCGAACCAGCTGGTTGGCGAGCGGTGCTGTGAGAGAATGGATCTGGCCTATGCGGGCAAGCCATGAAAGCGCCTTAAGCATAGGCTTGGGAGAGATGCGGACGCTGGCTCGGTCCTCGGCGTGTGATGTGTCGCAAGCATGCATCAGGTCCACGATGTGCACCATTTGAAGGTCTCCTATCGAGACATCGAGCGCGCGTGCGAAAGCCAGGAACACTGGAACGCAGCGAAAATACTGGGCCAGCGTAGAAGGAGTAAAATCTCGCAGCGACGCTTCGTAAGCGGCTTCGGGTGACTTGGCGATCGCTGTCACGTACTGCTCCAAAAGGTCTTTCCAGTCGCGATGCATTTCATCGTTGAGAATCTTTAGAAATGGCTTGAGTTCCATTGGCTCGTGGAGCTGAACTGCTGACTGGTGCACTGGGGATGCCAAGCT
This sequence comes from Effrenium voratum, assembly GCA_963377175.1. Taxonomy (NCBI): domain Eukaryota; class Dinophyceae; order Suessiales; family Symbiodiniaceae; genus Effrenium; species Effrenium voratum. The sequence continues at coordinate 363,395 of CAUJNA010000006.1, read as the reverse complement.
TTGGCGGGTATGCGGTTGCCTGAACCGAAGCGGCCACTGCCAGAGCGGCTGGCGCTAGCTCGGGTGCCATGCTGCGAGGCGGGGGCCTACGCGGAGGTGGCTGCAAGGCAGGCAACTTGCCCAAGCCAAGGGAAAAGTGCAGCCCGGCTCGGCGCATCAAGTTTTTGTTGTGCTAATGCTGGCGCGATTCTTGCCTGGCGTTCGGTCGGAGTTGATGCTGCAGCAGACGCACGCTGACTCTTGCCCCCGTGTCCAGTGTTGGGGGGGGCTGAGAGTTGGAAGCGGGTGCTGGGCAGGAGGTAATGCCGCCTGCTGACGCAGGCATATGCGAGTGCAAGTTGGACAAGCTATGGGTGGGCACCAGCCAGGTTGCTCGCGCGTGTCGGCTTGGCTGTAGGCTGCAAAAAAGAGTGATTTGCGCACACTGAAGCATGTTCGGAGTGTTCACTCTCGTTGCTTGCGGGGTTGCTTCGCGGACCATGTTGAACCCCAATGCTTGCAAATGCGCCATGGCATAGGAGCTGCTGTTGGGGGAGGGACCGTGAGCGTGGAAGAACAACTTGAGACAAGGGTCAAGGCCGCAAGCACGAACTGTGGGCACTGTGCTGGGCAATGTGGCGTGGCTGCCCAGTAAGGTCCTGGCCAAACGGAGCATCGCTGAAGAATTCTGCCGTGTCGAGGAGGCTGGTGCTATGCGTTTGGCCAAGAAAAAACTAATGGAGGTACGGCATGCGTGGGAGTGCTTGCCTTTTTGCCTCATTTGTCTGCCGGCATGCGTTTGCGGGCACGCGCAGTGCGCTGCTGTACAGGCAACGCAGGAAAAATTTGGCGCATGCGGATGCCAAGCTGACGACGCATGCCAGTACGCCTTGTCCCGGGCATCGGCTGTGCAGCCGCTGCACCGGTGGCGGTCACGCGCATCGTTGGCCCCGTCCACGTACTGGCCACAGACGGCTGCGTACGGGCAATGCGGATTGGCACAAGGCAATGCGCAACATGCACGCTGATTGTCATCATAAAAATGCATGCGGAATTGCCGGCCGCCATTCTGGGCATGCCTCATGGTGCGGGGCAAGCGAACTGACGGAATGCGAATGCATGCGTCCAGCTGCGACACAAAGGTTGCGCGCTGCTGTCTCCGAGGCACTTCGGGCAGAGGCGTGGGCCGATGCGGCGGTTGTCCTGGCACGCCGGGTCAATGCTGTAGGAATGCGTGGATGCGTCTTAGCGTGTTGCCGCTTTGGGCTATGCGACCAAGGGAAGCCTTACTGGGGGTCATGCTCATGAGGCGGCCAGGAGGGCGAGGTGTGCGTCTGCATGTTGTGCGTGAACTTGGGCTCAGCTGGGGGAGCCTTGTGCTGAGGCTGATTCTCAGCGTACGCATGCGGGTTTTCAGGCTCTGGGATCACTGTGCGGCGCAACACGTCGGGCGTGAGCTCGATCCAAGGCTGATGCGGACGCTGCTCTCGTGCACGCTGTTCGCGTTCTCGTTGCTTATGCTCGTCCTCCGTGAGCTCGGCCCACGGAGCCCGTACGGGTGGAGGTTCGGACGCCGATGCATGCCGGGCCCCGTCGGTTTCCACTTCTTCGACGTCCTGCTGCGCATGCGTTTGAGTGGCATGCGGCTCATCCTGCAATGCATCCTCGCTCCTCTGCCATGCATGCGGGAGCTGCCTCTTGGGCTCCTGTTGGCTCCATTTCCAGCAGGTCTGCATGCGGTGCATCTTGGGCGGTGGCATGCTCTGCGGGAACTCGGGGTTCTCTTTGCTCTCCTCAACAAGCTTCTGCAGGTTGGTGCTCATTGCGGAAGAGACGATGAGTGCGAGGCGGTTGCGAGGTTTGCGCTGAATAGCTTAAATGGCTAAGCAGGAACATGGCCATGCTTGGCTGCAGTGAAAATCCATGGGGCGTGCCATGTAAATGCAAGCAAGACTTTGTGGGGCGCTAGAAAGCGTCGTAGTGAGGAACCACAAGGTTGTGCGCCTGCACTGGGCGTGCGTGAAGCTCTGCTGCCGCAACTTTCTGAGGCGAGTGCACCTGCGCACTGTGGCACCTGAGTTAGTGCGGGGTGCGGGCAGGTGGAACTTAATTAGTGAAAGTTCAACAAGCAGTGTTAGCCGCCTTTTTTATAGGCGGAGCAAGACTTTGAGCTGCTCCCTGTTAGGAGGTAGGGCGCGAAGCCTGACGCACAAGACAGATATGCGCAAGCTTGCGCGCTCTGGACTGGCAGTTGTTGGTGTGGAATCTGAGGCAATAGGGTGTGTTGCGGTGCGGCCCGGAACGATGCAGCCCTGGGGGGCAGTCGAGTGGCCTGCCGCCGGCGCGGTCATGCAGTGGGCCCACTCGTCGGCCAATTCCGCGAGCTCGTGATGCCTGTCCGACCAATGCAGGAAATGCGCGCTGCGTGGTTGGGGTATATAGGTCTTAATGCTCTCAAGTTCCCACTCGTGCAGCAAAGCCAGGCTCGGCTGCATGTGTGCGTGCATGCTGCGCTCAGAGCGGAACTTGGGGTTAGCAAGCAAGGCAGAGAAGGGCTGGATCACAGCAAGGTATTTGCCTGCCATGCGGAAGCCTGCAAGGCTTCGTTTGCGATTATCCAACACGCCGTCAACGTTGATTTGCGGATCAATGCGCACGTAGTCGACAAAGTATGCAATGAGGGAGTGCAAGCGTGCAATGCCGAAAGTCATGCTATGCGCTCCCAGGACATTGAGGATGTCGAGCAGAAAGTTGCTCAGGTGACCCATGCGTTGCATGCACTCCAAGCGATCATCATGCTCCATGCGTCTTAGCCAGCAGTTGAGAAGGGCTGCAAAACCGTCTGCAAAGAGCGAGATGGCGATGCATCGATGCGGTGGCATTGGGGCCACTGCCAAGGCGTGTCACTGTCGTCGAATGCGTTGATGCAAGCGGTGGATTCACTGACCATGGTCATCACAGCGCAAGAAATGAAAGCGGTTGCAGACTGAAATTGAATGGAAACTGTGGGCGTGCGAAAACAGTGGCTTGTGCTGCACTGGATGGCGCAGGGCTGAGACCACTGAGGGACGGGCATCTGCTTCCACCTCGACTCAGGCTCGAGAGTGAGTGAAAATGGCCACAAGCAATGAGGCCCAAGGGGCAGAGTGCTTCTTGGCATGCACGTGTGCGAGTCCGCCAGTTTCCCATTGTGCGGGTATGCTGTCTGCGAATTAGTTCGCAGCATGGCGGCATGCAAGAAATCGCTCGTGCCAGGGCGATGAGCGCGATGAAGACCATGCAGAATGCCACGATGCGCAAATAGAAGCGGGAGCACGAGGACCATATTTTCAAGAACGATTTCCACGTCCAGGCTTGTCATGCATGGCTTCCAGCGCGCTGCCGAAAGTGCTGGAAGGCAGCTCTGGGCAGGCTCTGCGATATGCACGGGAGTACGCTTTGGCTGCAAACACCGAAGGCGTCCGTAGTGCTTGGCCGCAGTGCAACCAGGCGAGGGGGTGTGCATTGCGCACACAGATGCACGTGCGGGGTCTGATCTGGTGCCCACTGTGATTGAAGCCATTGAGTGCCAGGAATGCTCTCCCAGATGCTGCACTGGGCGGTTCATGAATGCAACGGCGGTGCATTAGAGGCATAAGCTCTGGACTGGTTGCAAAGCATCTGCGGTGCCACAAAAGGCCTGAATGCAACTGCGGTGCAATTGGGCCATAAATATGCATTGCGCATTGGCGCCTGTGCCTGAAGCGAGTGCAATTGCGCACTGCGGTCCTCCTCAACGCAACTGCGGTGCAGTGAGAGGGTACCCGCGGGAATGCAGCTGCGGTGCAAACCCAGACACCGTATGCGTTGCGCATAAGGCCCGCACGCGGCGGCACGGTGCCTGAGGCGAGTGCTTTGCGCACTCCGGTCACCCCTCAAAGCAACTGCGGTGCCGTGAGAGGGTTCCCGTGGGGATGCAACTGCGGCGCAAGCCCTGACACGTATGCGTTGCGCGTGAGGCTCGCGCGCGGCGGCGCATGTGCCTGAAGCGAGCGCATTGCGCACTCCGGTCACCCCTTAAAGCAACTGCGGTGCAATGAGCGAGGTTCCGTGGGGATGCAGCTGCGGCGCAAATTTAACCCCGCGTTGCGCGTAAGGCCCGAACGCGGCGGCGCTGGTGCTTGGAGCGAGTGCATGGCGCACTCCGGTCACCCCTCAAAGCAACTGCGGTGCAGTGAGAGGGTTCCCGTGGGGATGCACCTGCGGTGCAAACCCTGACACTTATGCATTGCGCATAAGGCCCGCGCGCGGCGGAGCGTGTGCCTGCAGAAAGTGCATTGCGCACTTCGGTCACCCCTCAAGGCAACTGCGGTGCAGTGAGTGAGGTGCCGTGGAAATGCAACTGCGGCGCGAACCCCGACACGGTATGCGTTGCACATAAGGCTCGCGCGCGGCGGCACTGGTGCCGGAAGCGAGTGCATTGCGCACTCCGGTCACCCCTCAAAGCAACTGCGGCGTCTGCGGCGCAAACCCCGACACTTATGCATTGCGCATAAGGCCCGCGCGCGGCGGAGCATGTGCCTGGAGCGAGTGCGTTGCGCACTCTGGGGACCCCTCAAAGCAACTGCGGTGCAGTGAGCGAGTTTCTGCGGGGATGCAGCTGCGGCGCAAACCCGGGTGCGCATAAGGCCCGCGCGCGGCGGCTCAGGTGGAGTGCATTGCGCACTCCGGTCACCCCTCAACGTAACTGCGGTGCATGAGAGGGATTTTGCGGGGATGCAACTGCGGCGCAAACCCCGGCACTTATGCAGTGCGCATCAGGCCCGCGCGCGGCGGCGCATGTGCCTGAAGCGAGTGCATTGCGCACTTGGTCGCCCCTCGAAGCAACCGCGGTGCAGTGAGCGGGTTCCCGTGGGCATGCAACTGCAATGCAAAAAACCCTAAAGGAAACGGAGAATGGGCAAACGGCAGCGGTCACGTGACTAGGCTCCACACGATGCGTTGGCATGCAAGGAAAGGAGGAAACAGCTGCGGCGCTGTAAAAAATGGGAATGAGCCGGCAGTGCAGAACCGTGCGACTCATCGCTGTGCATTGAGGCGCTATCTGCGCATGAAAAAGAGGCCATCGCACGTTGCCAAAGCAAACTGGCAGATACCAATCAAGCCGGATGCTGGGTATATCTGAGGGACCGCTCCGGATTTTCGGCCTATGTTTGGCGGCTCCGAACCGAAAAACCACCAGGACTCACCTTCCTGCCTAAGCGCAGCTTTCTTCGGCCCACCAAGCACGGGGTCAGCGTGTGGCAGTTTTTGCTGAGTGTGCACTCTGACCGCATTCCTTCTATCCTGGGGCTGCCCACGTGTGATGCCTCTCGTGGCCGGCTGCCACCGCAAGGCGAATTCCTGGGCCACGCTCGGCGCCTTGAACAGTCTTTCAACCTGCTGGCCGCCGCCTTGCGCAGTCCGCAGGGAGTCGAGTGGCGGAGCTTCAAGCATTTGGTGCAGCGCCCGCCTGAGCCGGCTGAGTGGGCTGAGTTGTCGCTTGATCGTACGTATCTGGAGACTCGTGGCGGGTGGTTGGCAAGGGTCTCATAGCTCAGGTGGTTAGAGCGTACGGCTAATAACCGTAAGGTCTGCGGTTCGAGTCTGCATGGGACCACTTTTTCCAACACACGACACGCACACCTGGCCGGGCAAGAGCTTCAAGGCCCTTCTTGGGTTCAATGCAATTGACCCCGCAGGACTTGAACCTGCAATCCCCGGCTCCGTGGGCTATGCCTTATCCATTGGGCCACGGGAAGATTGTGGGTTCAAGTCCCACACACTTCAAGCGCAAACTACCTTCCGCTCAAAGCTGGTTTTTCTGATGACTGCAGCGGCGCCTGTGGTCTAGTGGCTATGACGTCAGCCTCACACGCTGAAGGTCGCCAGTTCCAGGTGTATGCGTCTTGCGCTTCTGCTGTCGTAGTTTGACAACTGTGTAAGGAGCCAACGACAAACAAAACAGTGCGTCGGATGGCAGCGCTGTGTTCGCAGCTCCGCTGACCGGCGGGTGGCAACGCATGGGAAGGTGTTGGGAAATCTGCGCAAGGCCAGGGCGCCACGATTTCTCGACGGTTGCAGCTGGTCCCGCAGTGTAACGGTTAGCGCTCTGGACTCTGAATCCAGCGATCACGGTTCAAATCCGCGCGGGACCTTCTGTGGACCTTCTTTGCCTCTCGCTCGCAGGATTTTGCACGATGGTTTCTTGCGGTGTTCGCGGCTTGCCGGGAAGTTTGCCACAAAGCGTGTTTCCGGCGGGTTTCCACAGCTTTGTTTCCTTCCCAAGGTTTGGTGGCGGCCGCGCAGCACTGGAAGTTTCGCAGCTCCGGGCTTCCAAGTCTTCCATAGGTTTTTCTGCAGGTTTCCTGCAAGTTTCCTGCGGGTTTCCTGCGGGTTTCCCGCGGGTTTCCTGCGGGTTTCCCGCAGATTTCTGTGTGTTTCCTGCAGGTTTCCGCACTTTTCCTTCCCAAAATTGGTTTTCGCAGTCCGCCGCGGGTTTCCTTGCGTTCCCACGCTTGTTTGTAGCGGGTTCCCACGCAGTTTTTCCTGGCTTGTCGCAGGTTTGATGCGCAGCGGTTTTCCGGGTTGGGCTTTGCCCCCCAAGGTCTTCCACAAAGGTGGACAGGCGAGATCTTGCAACCCTCTCTGGGCAGCACCGTCTTGTATAATACTTTCAACTTGACAACATACGCCATTTTGGCTCAAGCAACAGCCAGCATACATGCTTACTGGACCAGCTTGCATTTTCAACTGCTTTGCTTTGCATTTTTCAACAGCTTTGCTTTGCCTTTTTTTTTCAACAGCTTGCTTTGCTTTTTCAACATTTGTGGAATTTCAGCTGCCTTGAATGGCCTTTCCACAGTGACACAACTACAGAGCAGCAATCAGCAGCGTGACACGCACGTCCAGTGAGCCGGCCCCATGGTTTGCTTTGCTTAACCATATGCGCAGACGCTCAGCACTGGCCAAAGGTCAAGCGGCATTGCGAAATCCAATTATTCTTGCAGTGCCTCTATCTGCACGCGATATCTATTCTACGAGGGCCGTAGCCTTGGTGGGCTTTGTGGCTGGCTTTTCTTTTTGCTCTAGCGGAGTCCGATGAGGAGGTCCAGGCAGGCGGTGCCGCACTTACCCCCAGGGTTGCAGTGGTCAAGCGTTTTCGCAGGGACAGTGACTTAACTTCCCCTGACACGCTTTCCTCTTCGGATTCCCCGAGCAGTTTTGTGCTGGTGGAGTCCCCGCGTCGGGACACGTGCAGCCAGGTTGCCCAGGCACAGTCGAGGCCACCTGCGCGCAGCCTCTTGCAGGCTACCCCCAAAACTCGGCCGCGCACGGGCCCGCTTCCCCCACCAACCTTTCCTTTGCGAGGGCGGCTTGACACGCCACCAGCATTGGGTCCCACGGGCGCCACGACGGCGAGAGTGCCAATCCCCGCATGGGAGAGCCAACCCGCTTCGCACATCACGCATTCAGGAACTCAACCACAGGTGCCGCAAGCCAATCCGTCAGCTTTGCAGGGACTGCGGATTCCGGCACAGGCCCCTATGAAACCGCAGGAAGGCATGCAGTCCCAATCTCAGCTTCACCAGGCGCGCTGGCAGAAGGCGCTACACATGTGGCAGCTATTACTGCACAGGGTGCGTGCATTCAGCACGGTGGTTCAGGACATGGAACAAAGCAGCCAGTCTTCACAACTAGCTTCCAGCCTTTTGCAACACCTGTCCGACACCACAGCCGTCAGGTACATTACCAGCTTATCCTTCTTCCTGGACGCCTCTGAGGAGCTGGGTTTTCAGCTTAGCATCCATGTGGTCCCACCTCAGCATCAGGTCTTGGACGCTTTACTGACCGTAGGCATTGGCAACGACCAGGAGGGTTCCCCAGAGCAGAAGGGTCTCTCAGATATCTCCAATGTGTTGAAGGCTTTGCGATGGGGTACCAAGCTGCTTCAGTTGCCATTGGGGACCTGTACGGGGGCCTTTTCCTGGCTTCGCAGCTCCCCCGACACGAACGCAGGAAGGCGATGCCTTTGCCCCTTAGCTTCGCGGTATTCCTCGAGGTGATGATACTTCGACAGGAATCCTCGAGGCAGCATCGGTTGTGGGCTGGCGCATTTCTGCTTTGCTTAGGTGCGGATGGAGAATGCGTCCGAGGCTCATGCTACCGTACTAAGATAGCTGGAGTCCCCTGGGTTTGCACGTTGAGCTTTGCATCCACCCCTGCCAAGTCGCCAAAGGCATCCTGGGTTGCTCATTGGCTTGCGTTGATGGGAGCAGTATGGCAGGAGCTTCGCGAGGCATTCGGCCAGTCAACCGAACCGGATTGCCTTCTGTTTGCATGGGATGGGCAGGGCGTTCACCCCGCTTTCCTCTGCGCAGTGCACCAAGGCCCTCCGAGCTTTTCTCAGGGCTTACGGTATGCAGGATTCTCAAGTGGCGCAGTACCGGATGCACAGCTTCAAGGCCACCATGCTTAGCTGGATGAATCAGCTCCTCCTGGGAGACGCCTCAGGCAGCGGAGCAGCCGACTGCCACTCAGGACACATCGTGGCTTGACCCGTTTCCACCCAAGGTTTCGGCCGAGGTGCTGGGTACATTGAAGAAGGATTTCCTTTCCAATTACCCGGCTGAGCTGCTTTCAGTGGATGTGTTGCCAGGCCCACGGATGCTTGCCTGGCTTCGCAGGAACCTGCAGGACAAGCAGTGGCGCTTCTGCGCGTGGAAGTATCGCCTTTCCGTGAAAGCTCATGAAGACAGCAAGACCTTTGGCCGGGCACCTAAGAAGGCCCGGATGGAACTCCAAGATTTGCTGTTTGAGGAGCTCCCTACTAGGCCAGTTGGTCCTTCGCTGGGAATGCATCAGCTTAGCTGCATCCTTCACCTGCATACAGTTGGGATTGCTTTGCTTAAAGGTGCTCATCTCAAAGTCCTGAAGGACTATGATCGCGCTTTCCTTGCCAAGGCCGCGTTCCGTTTCCCACCCAACCCAGGCTTGCGAGGCCCCAACCCGGAAGAAATGGAATTCGCGGACCAGCAGCTCTGGCATGAGATTGGGGACCTATTTGAGCAAGGCTGGTCATTGGACAAGGCAGTTCATGAAGTGGTACATGTCCGTGCTTCGCTTGCTACAATGCTTCAGCCCCGCCCTGCTTTGCCTGCCGGTGTTCCCACCCCACATCACCCGCGAGGGCAGAGAGTGCGGCAAGATGATCGCAAGGGGGATGATCGCCACAAGCCACTGGCAAGGGAAAGGGCCCCTCAGGCAAGCAGGCACCGCGTCAGCAATGGGCAACTTCCCTTGATGGAAAGTCCATTTGCCTTCGCCTCAATGGACCCAAGGGATGTCAGGAGAAGAATTGCCGGTTCCTCCATGTATGCTGTGTGCAGGATCCGGCCACGGGTAAAGGGCCACCGTGCACAAAGGCACGCCGCATTGAGGTCAGCTTTCCTTTGTCACCACCTCCATCTTCAGTCCCGGTCGTGATGGAGTCACTTCCATCCGCGCCCATTTTCCTGGATATTTTGGCAATGCTATGCTTTCCAAAGGTGCTCATGTATTAGTGGTGGACGTTTTGGCGGGCGAGGGGCTGGACTTGTGCAATAATTCCATATTTGAGCAACTCCTTTGCTTATGCTTTTCGGATGCGTCAGGTTTGGGGCGGCGGGCCCCCCGTGTCACCTCTACTCTCGCCTTCGCTTGAAACCGGGAGGTCCACCGGCTTTGCGAACTCCCGAACATCTCAATGGAGTCCCGGGCCTCAGCGCGCGCAATCAGTTGCTAGTGGACAGCAGCCGGGACTTGCTTGAAGGGGGGCATTTCAGTTTGGAGCAGCCACCCGCAGCCATGAGCTGGGAGGAGCCCGTCGTCCAAGCGCTTTTGCTTAAATCAGCAGTGGACCTTATCTATATTTCGGCGTGCTCGGTTGGTGTGTCTATTCACAAAGCCTGGATGTTGGCCACTTCCTTTCCTCCCCTGACTGCCCTAGCAGGGCGCTGCGAGCATCCCAGATCAGCCCACTTGGATGTCACAGGCTCAGGCGGGTTTGTGAGTCAGCAGACAGCAATATACCCAGAACAATTGGTGTCTGAGCTTTTCGCGGGGGGCAGGGCCGCACCATCAGCCTACCTGATGCTATTTCACCCCTGCCGGTCAAGCAGTTCCTCGACCGCTTCGCAGGATGGGGGAGGGGTTTTCTCCCAGCCAGACTGGTCCCTGCCTCCAAAGGGCTCTCTCGATCGGCTTCATATTTCCGTCAGGCCTTATGCGGTATCTAGCGGACCAGCGCCTGCCCGTCAAGGTCCGATCCTTGGCCGCGCAGAGAATGCAGGCGTCCCCCTTTTCTGAGCCAGTGGTGGCTCACATGCGGCAGTTATTCGCTACGTGGGCTTCAGACCAAGGGTACACTTCTGAAATTTCGTGGGACAAGCCTGCCGGCCAGCCGTACTGGGTTTCTACGGGATTTGATGCCGACATTCCTCCTTCCCACGTCTTTGCGCCTAAGGAGAGTCGCCCAGCAAGTGACGACCTTCACATCTGCTTCGGCAACTGGACGGGGGCCGAGGAAAACCCCACCCTCCTGGCGGAACTCATTCAGCAGGAGGTGGCGTCGGGCTGGCTGGAAGAGGTCCCGGATCTAGCACATGCTCAGGAGCGTTGGGGGGACCGCTTGGCGGTTGGACAAGTAAATGTGACGAGCGGTGAAGGGCGTAAACCCCGGCTAGTAGTCGACAACACCGTTTGTGGTACCAACGATGCTTGCACCATCAATGAGTCCTACTCACTGCCTATGCTTTCCTCGGTGCGTCATTCCTTTCCTATGCGTGAATTTGCCGGAGCCTTTTCGATCGACATCGAGGCGGCGCACAAAACAGTTCGTGTGCGTGAGCAAGATCGCGGCCTTCTGGGCCTCCGCACTCAACTTCCGGGACAGCCAGCCAAGTATTACTTTTACAAGTCTTCTCAGCCCTATGGTTCGCCAGGGTTGGCGCTTTCCTTGTCCGTGTCCTTCACATGCTGATTTGGATTCGCCACATGCTCGGCATGTATGTGGACGACCTCATTGGTTCCACGGATGAGCAGGCAGTGTACATGGTAGCTACAGTCACCCTGGCGTTTTGTGATATCTTTGGCTTCCCCATTTCCTGGCGCAAAGTTCAGATTGGGCACAGTATTGATTGGATTGGCTGGTCATTTCACTTTCGAGCAGGGGCGGTGTCGGTGCCTATTAGCAAGCGCCAGAAGCTTTGCTCGGGCATACAGCGTCTCCTGTCTAGTCAGCGCATCTTGAAGCAAGATCTTCATCCGGTCATTGGCTTACTTCAGTGGTTATGCCAGCTATTCCCAGCTTCGCGTCCGTGGATGTGTTCCCTTTATTCTGACCTTCACACGCCCCTCGGCACCAACTACAGTATCGCGCACGGCGATTGGCCGGAACTGATCCATCATCTTGCACCTGACCTGCATTTTACCTCTTCTCCCCGAGGTACTGCTATTTCTAAGGGGGCCAAGCTTCTTTCGGTGCGACATAAACAGATCTCTTCCCTTGCCGACATCAAGCTCGTTCCGGTCACTGAGCGCCGAATATGGATACGTGTGGCAGATCCTGCCAACTCCAGGCGCAAGCTATCATACCCAAGCCGCAGCCTGCTTCGATACTGGCTTCGCTGGGCACAGGACCCACCTCTGATGGTTCCCATGTTGGACCCCTTTCTCTTCCCGGCCACAGCTGCAGCTGACGCAATGGCCGAGCAGGATTATTTCGCTATTTGTGGTTTCCTGGAAATTCCAAGCAAGATCTTTCTCTGGTTCAGCGAAAAATGGTCCGTGCGAGACCTCTCCTTTACGGGGCTGGAACTCTCTGACAAGGCGCAGTCTTACATTGCATCTTTCGAGGCCCTAGCACAGATTGCTTTACTGCATGTTCTGACGGCAGCACTGCCGGGCGGCCGGATGCGTGCGCGAATCAAATCATGGTCCGACAATACGGGAGCGGAGAGCGCCAGCAATCGCCTTTACACAAACAAGTATCCCCTCAACATGTTTGTTCAGAGGCTTTCCCTTTTCAGCTGTTATTCGGGCGTGTCCTTGGACGTATCTCATATACCTGGTGAACTCAACGAGGATGCAGATATGCTTTCCCGGTGGTCAGGCAAGCCATCCGAGTTACCAGACCGCTTCCCGCCTAGTCGGCGAATTCCCCTGGACCTCGAACAGCTGTGGTTTCGACGCCAGGCAGTGACGCTTTGGCCATCGGAGGTTCATCTCCCATGGCGCATACCGATGAATGACTTTTTCATGTAGCTCATTTCGGTAGCGTTGCTTTGCTTGAATTGCCAAACCTCACAGTTTCATTTGGGGGAAACGCAATGAACGGCAGTCTTACCGCAAGCCCTCGCAGCCCTGGCCAAAGCCCTCCCAGCCGCAGGAAAACACACGCGCCATCGCCCAGCTGGAGCAGTGTGCGCAACTTCCTGCCATGCTATGAAGGCTGCGCGAGTGGGAGGGGTCGCCAAAGCGTGGTACCTGGATGACCAATCCCAAGCGTGCTGCGCATTGCCTTGTGCGTCATCGCCCTGCCCTTTCCACTCCGCCTGCGGCCGTATCATCAACGACAGGACTCCCCTGTTCGAGGATACGCACACTTCGCACTACTGCAGCCGGTGCTATGAAGCAATGCGACCCAATGTAGCCATGTACTGATGCCTTGCACTGTGCCATTGACCGCACTATTCAGCTTCATGAGGGCCACGCAGTGCACTCTTTTCGTTTTCTTGTAACTTAGGAAATGTTTTCGGTAAAGCCTTGTGCCTTTTTTGCACCCATCGCATTACATGTGCATTCGACACGCCTTGATCAAAGCATTGCTGGGAAGCAAACGAGTACTGCGCAAGACACTCGAGCAGCGCATAGGCCTGCTCATTTGGGCCACCAGCATTGCCTTGCATCTCAGATCTTGGCTAGCGCCTCTCTACTCTGATCTCAACAGCCCTCCGGGCTCGATGCACTCGGTACCACCACAACTGTGGTCAGCCTTCAGAGCCTCCTTGAACAAGGGCCTCAAGACCAGCCATAGCCTTCCCAGCCTTTGGATCGCAGCGGGCTCCAAAATGCTTGAAATTTCGGGCCGCGGCATTGCCCTCAGGACGTCCTGCGTGTGCCAGGCACCAGCAAACCCACGTGGGTACGTGTCTCAGATCCAAATAACCCCTATACTAGCCTTTCCAAGTCGAGCCAGCAATGCCTTACGTGGCTAGCTTCGTGCTTCCAGCACTTGCCAGCCCTTGGCACGGCCGCACCAGCTGCAGGCACTGGCAGCCGCAGATGCCTGTGCCGAAGGCGACTTGGTAGGTGTAGGTGGCTGGGCAATCACAAGTGGTTTGGTTTGCCGAAACCTGGAACATGCAGGACATACGGGCAGTATGGCCTTGCCTTGTCAAGCCTGGACAGCGCTACATCGCATGTTTCGAAACGCTGGCACAGTTGGCACTGCTGCAGGCCACCCATAGCCACATTGGTGGTGGGCACTACTCATTCAGCATGCCTTCAGGCACTGATAACTCGGCAACAGAAGCAAGCCTTAACAACTTCTTGGCCGCTGCAACTCTTCGTGCAGCTCACAGCCTTCTGGGCGCATGCACACAATGTGTTGCTGCAGCCCACACATGTTCCAGGCAGGAACAATGATTGGGCAGACGACCTAAGCAGAGGTCACCTAGCCCGATTCAGCCATCGCCCAGAGAGTCGTGTACGCTTCAGCCCCGCAGGCCTTGCGCTGTCAGGCAGAGGCGTCCAGCTGTGTCCGATTGATGCGCCCTGGCGCCCGGAACACCTAGCACCAGCTGCGTGTAGACAAGCCTTGCTACCTTCCAACAGGCGTCGCGACCCGACATCGCCCTGGCAACCAGAATATCTCGCTGCATCTGTCAGCAGCTTCACAGCAAGCCGCTTTGGCGAAAAGGAGCAGTCCCAGAACGGCAAATGCTCATAAGCGTGTCAATGCAATGAAACACTGAAGGGGGGGTCAACGCACCTCCTGCTCCAGGCGCATCTGTGCCCTGGAAGCAGTGCTACTTTCAGCAATCCCGGTTAAAAGAACTGCGGCCGCTTCGGACTTGCTTTGTTCTTTTGGGTGGTCTGGTTTGGGTTCAAGATAGGAGCAGTGCAACAGAGCATTTCCATCCATGGTCTCCGGACCTCCGGGTCTCCGGACCGCCCACGGTCTCAGGACCACCAGGTCTCCGGACCGGCGTGGGCACGCTTGCCACGCCTTGCGCGCACTGCACGCACCTGCAAGGACACGCATTGTCTTGCCTTTAAGTTTCACGGGGGGTCAACGCACCTCCTGCTCCAGGCGCATCCGTGCCCTGGAAGCAGTGCTACTTTCAGCAATCCCGGTTAAAAGAACTGCGGCCGCTTCGGACTTGCTTTGTTCTTTTGGGTGGTCTGGTTTGGGTTCAAGATAGGAGCAGTGCAACATGCCTTAACCCCTAGTTTCTTAGCCCTGCAAAGCTTGGCTTGCTGAAGCGCAACTTGGAGGCAAATTGCAAGCATATCTAATGGTCGTTATGTTGCAGCCACAAGCCTGCACGCAGTACTTTAGATTATTGAATCCTTTACAGGAGGAGGTCGTTTCCTGGACGGACGAGTGTCAGAACCCTCCCAGGTGCCATAAAACCCGTTTCGGGAATAGCCTCTAAAAAGAGAGCGCCACTGCCACCAAAAGCTACAAACAGCCTGAACGTCGTCCACAACGGCAACAGGCTGATTCTGAACGCAGCAATTCTTCGACGCAGCGGACTGCCCCGCTTTGAAAGTTGTTCTTGTCGTTTGTCCTATATAACGAACACGCACAATAAAAAAATGGAGCCCAAGCCGACCAAGTCGCAAGAGGCGCAAGAGGCGCCGCAAGAAAAATCGCAAGAAACGCCGCAAGAAGTGTCGCAGGAACCGTCGCGCTGAAGCAACGGAGCAGCCTCCGGGCAGCAAGAACAAACTCAATCCGACCTGTTCCGAGCACGCCCAGGCCAAGAACAGTCCCAGACAGCGTTCCAGGCAAGCGCAGCCTTAGGCAAAGCCCGACGCAACTTGAAGCGCGCGTGCGCAACCTTGCACGCTGGAAAGGCGAAGAAAATTGCTGCTCTGATGCTGCTGCTGCCGAAGATTGTCCATCTTCAGCAGGTCTGCTCGTAGCCTACACCTGCTTGAAGTAGGGGCGCTGGTTCAATCCGTGTGACCGGAGCGTCTTCTTACAGGTTCCTGCGCGGCAACTTCGCTCTCCACCTGTTTGACGCTCCGGCGCTCGGCGTGCCGCAGCTACAAGACCTGTCGGTACGGCCTCTGTTGCCGGCCACGTTGTCCAGATGTCTCGTTTTCTCCTGAATTTGCGCTTTCCTGGCCAATAAAGACTCGAACTCCCTCCAGTTTCCAGTCGCGCTTCAGCAGCAGCGGTTGTAGGGTGTGCTGGTCTCTGTACTTTCCAAGTGACGCGGAAAAAGGTGTGGTCCTTGTCGGCAGCTTTGTTTGAGTTTTGCATGGGTTCAGTTGGGAACAGTGCAACAGACCTTTAACGTTCTGGATATTTTTCCGGTTGCTTGCCGGTAGAAAAGAAACGTTTTTTCTTGTGCAAGTTTTTGCAAGTTTTCCAGGAAATCAGGTAGTTTTGACGGCCTGCTAGTTTAGCTTTCACGCTGCACACAAGGGTCTCATGCCTCAGTTGGTTAGAGAGTACGGTGAGGGGCTCAGCCCCGCAGCATCCACCGCCGGTGGTCATTGCGTGCCCGTCATTTGCGCGCCTAGCAGTACTTGGTACCGTCTGCGAGGCAGTCCAGAAGAAGCTCGGTCACACTAACCTCAGGCACATAAGTGCTTGGTAGAGAAAAACTCTGCTCCGTCTAAATATTGATTTGGGTATCATTTCTGCAGCTCCTCTTACACTGCCAGATGCCACTGTGCGTCAGGGTCCGTTGTATTCCTTGAATGGAAACAGATGGGGCGACCCTTGTGAGTGTCGCATAACTCAACTGCTTCATGGCGCAGTGTTTCACCTCATGGGGATTGTCAATATAGGACTTTGTATTCCTAGGCGACAAATTCATATTTTGCTAGTGCGGGAGGTGATGCTTCTCGATGTTTGGCGTTTGTGGAGTTTGGTACTGCCTATGTGACCTCAAAACACCATGCTGGTGTCTTGGTTGGCATGCGCATGATTACCTTAGAGAGCTCAGATTGTGGAATTGGATGCGTGCCCACTTGAGTGGGCAAGTACGAGCACGCGCCTGGCGACCCGCGCATTCCAGGTGGCGGGTCGCCAGCGGGAGATGGAAGTGGAAGTTGACCAGGGTCTGGCTTTGGTTGTCATGGCCTTCCCAATTCGGACAAAGTGCACGTGCAATTCATGTACCGTTCCTTCATAAGCTGAATTTCCTGGCGAAATCTCCATATTTTGAATTCAAAACCGCGCCAGAAGCCTTCGTTGGCACGGATCGAGGACACCCATTCCAGACAGCGCCCTCCTCCATCCACACGCTCCGATGGCGGATTTTTGAACTTTCCATGCATATTGATGCGTGTTCCCTCTTGGTGGAACAGAATCTTCGGCAGAAATCATTCAAGGCCTGTTGAGCCGTTGTTTCCCACTTTTTCCGCCTGTAAGCCATTGACAAGCATGGGTTTGTTTTGCATGTTATCTCTTAACTGGATTTACACAAATGTGCAGGTTGCCAGCTGACTGCCATGTTGCCGCCTCAAGCCACGGGTACTTGCTGCATGGGATGTGTGTAGCATATGCTGACAGCAGTCTTCTAAGAGCAAACGTTTCAGCGAAAATTGAAGAAAGGTTGGGCATGAAGCAACAAATTCTTTCGGGGGACCAATTTGCAGCTTATGAACCCATGATGAAATTACTGTCCCGTTGTCTGAAGATTGGAGACGCCATCCATTCTATTGCCGGCACGCGGGGCGCGGCCATGGAACGGCCGAAGCAGTCACAGGAGCCGAGTAGCAAAATGCAAAACCTTAATTTCCCGTTCTGACGTGGACCCACTTTGACACCATACTGACATTTTTGCCTTGGTCGGTGTTTGGGGAGTCAAGCGCAATCTCAGATTTTGATTCTGTTGTAGAACGAGAGGCGAAGGAAGAGTCTTCTTGGCGTGGGTAAGATTCCCAAACAAGATGCTACTGTTTGTAGGACTTATGGATCGCAGAGCTTGAGTTCGGGAAACTCTGGGCTTGAAGTGCAGATCCAGATTCCTCCAACCTATGCATACCCTCCCGCAGACCAAAAAAGGCTGGTCAACTCAAGCTCCAACAAAAAACAAGAGACTTCCCTCTAATTTCTTCGTGGTGTTTTGCGTTTGGGGCAAATCTGAGGAGCAAATCTGCCACCACTTCCAAGAGCACTTGGAGAAGCTGGCGGCGGACTTTACAGAGCTGCACCGCCACGTGCTGCTCTTGACGGAGGAAAGGGGCACCCTGGAGCGAGAGGCCGGCCGAGTTGGGAGGGCCGGCAGCTCTTCCCAGGAACTCGAACTGACATGTCTTTGTTGGGTGTGGTGCCAGGTTGCGAAATGTCTTCAAATGCAAATGCACGATTGGGCAAAGTGGAACCAAAAGCCGGTGGGGAGAAGCGATGGGGGTTTAGCATGTTCAACCAGGGTGTCGATGGCTGCCCCTGAATATGATGGGCAATTCCCTTGACGGTTGGATATTCGTCTTAACAACAAGCTGACGTTGCACTTTCAGTTGAACACCAACTGAGGTGGTGGCTCGATAATCCATCTCTCCCAATTTTTACTTGTCCAGGCGCCTCAACTTGTTCAGGCGCCTCAAACAAAGGGTTCAAGCCTTAAGGGCCCCAGTTCGGGGTTTTCGATATAGGCGGCGCACCTGCGGCAGCGCCTAGCGAATTACGGTCCGCCGGGGGAGAACCAGAAGCCGATTGCGCCCCCGCTGCTGCCCATCGCGCTGAGGGAGGCCACTCCCCCCGACTGCCTGGAGAGTCAGTTCGAGGATCGAGCGGAAGCGGCAAGGGCCTAAGGGGTTCTGACCTGTCAAAGTGGCTTACGTTTAACCTAAGGAAGAACATGGCTTTTAATG
The DNA here is from genome assembly GCA_963377175.1 of Effrenium voratum. NCBI lineage: Eukaryota > Dinophyceae > Suessiales > Symbiodiniaceae > Effrenium > Effrenium voratum. The sequence continues at coordinate 345,299 of CAUJNA010000006.1, read as the reverse complement.
GAAAAGCACAATGCTGGTTCGTTCGACAGGCAAGGAATGAGAAATGAAATGACCCCAAGCTGAAGCATCCCTAGCGCCTAGGTTCATTCCCTAAAACCCCTGTTGAT
>CAUJNA010000006.1:275192-327692 GCA_963377175.1 Effrenium voratum | reverse complement strand
GAGCGACAGCGACAACGACACCGTGAACGACGCCGACAACAACAGGGAGAACGACGCGGACAACAACAGCGACAGCTACAGCGACCTCGGCAACAACAACGACAGCAGCGACAGCAGCAACAACAACAACCAACAACCAACAACCAACCAACCGACCCACCGACCAACTAGCCAGCCAGCCAGCCAGCCAGCCAACCCACCAACCAACCAACCAACCCACCAACCAACCAACCAACCAACCAACCAACCAACCAACCAACCAACCAACCAACCAACCAGCGACAACAACAACAGCAGCCGCAACAACAACAACAACAAGAAAGCAACCGCAACCACAGCGACAGCGACCGCGACCGCGACCGCGACAGCGACCGCGACCGAAACTGGGACAGCGACAGCGACAGCGACACTGGCAGCGACAGCGACCACGACCGCGACCGTGACCAGGAGAGCGATTGCCGCATAAAGAACAGGAACAGGAACAGAAACAAGAACAAGAACAATGTTAAGGTTAAGAACGACAACCGCAAAAGCACCAGCAGCGCACTAATACCAACACCCGCAACAACACAACGACACAACAGCGCAACAGCGCAACAACACCAAACAACAAAACAACCAAACGACAAAACAATAAAACGACAAAGCAACACTGCAAGAAGGCAAGAGAGAAGAGCAAGCAATAAAGAGCAAACAAGACAAGACAGCAACAAAACAAGAGAATACAAAACAACACCAACAGAACAGCGCAACAGAACACGAAAGAACGCAACAAACTATCGCACCAGGAAAGCACCGAACAACAACACAACAAAACAGCGACACAACAACGCAACAACACAACAACACAACAAGAACAACAACCACCACCACAACGACAGCAGCAGCAACAACACCAACAACCACAGCCAAGACACCAAACAACAGCAGCAACCCCAAGAAGAACAACAACCGCAAAAACAAGATCAACAGCAATTGCAACAGCAACAACATCAACACCAATTGCAACAGCAACGGCCAACGGCAACCACATAACCAAGTACAGCAGCGCCAAAAGCAGCAACAACCGCGGCAGCGACAGCTTCAGCGACAGCAACGACAACAGCAGCGGCAGCGGCAACAGCAACAGCAACAGCAACGGCCACAGAGGACAACAGTAGCAGCAACCAAAACATCAACAGCAACACAGCAACGACAACGGCAACAGCAACAGCAGCAGCAACGGCAACACCACTGGAAGAAGAACAACAGCAACAGCAACAGCAACAGCAACAGCAACAGCAACAACAACAACAACAACAACAACAACAACAACAACAACAACCAATGAGCGTTTTCCGTCTGCAGGGCTACTTGAAAACCCAGGATGTGGTTGACGCGCTTCGCTTTCAAAGGCACGCAGAAAATCCATAGAACATCTGAAGCATGTTGTTTTGGTACGCCCATGTAGTTGCTGGCACCTCTACTCCTGGCAAGCGTGAGCCAACGCGTGTGCAATCGCATGGAGATGCCAGGGGCAGGCGCGCCGCTCAGCGCGTGTGCGCGCTCCCTCCTGCTCAGCACTGTACCCACGCCTGCCAATGAGAAGAACGCCCCATGGCGTGCACGCAGGCAGCGGCGCCTGTGTTTCTACTGGCAGGGGCGGACGCAGCGCCGAGCAAGCGCGTGGGCCCGACAACGACAACAACAATAGCAATAGCAACAGCAGGGTCAGCGACAGCAACATTAAAACGCAGCAGCAGCAACAGCAACAGCAACAACATCACCATCACCAGAAACATCAGCGCCAGCGCCCCCACCACCACCACCACGACCACTGCAACCGCCGCCAAAAACAACAGCCAACAACAGAGGCAGCAACAAAACAGCAACATGACCGGGGCGCTTGCTACCACTACAGCTACAACTGCGACCACATTTGCACCGACGGCCAAAGTTGTAGTTGTAGCGGTAGCAGGTGCCCTTGTGATTGTTGCTTTTGGCTTAACTGCGAGTGCTGCTGCTGCAAATGTTGTTGCGGCTGTTGTTGCCGTTGTTGCTGCTGCTGCTTCGGCTGCTGTTTGCTACTGTTGTTGCTGCCGTACTGCTGCAATGGACAATGTTGGGCCAACAGCAACAACATTGTCAATTGCAGCAGTGCCAGCAGCAGCAACAACAGTAGCAACAACAGCAGCAACAACAGCAGCCGCAGAAGCAACGACGACAACACAAGACCAAGACGACAAGGACAACGAGAACGTCGACAACAACGACAAGGCAGCTGCAACAGTTGTAGCAACAACATGCAGCAACCAAAAACAGTAGCAACAGTAACAGCAGTAGGATCAGCAAGACAACAGCAGGAACAACAGCAACGATGACAAGGTAGTCAGAACCAGACCTGATGCTTTGCTTGGCATTGGACTTTTCCTAGTAACAGCAGTAGGACCAGCAAGACAACAGCAGGAACAACAACAACGATGACAAGGTAGTCAGAACCAGACCTGATGCTTTGATTGGCTTTGAACTTTTCTTTGGGCTGTTGTGATGCTCCTTGAGCAGTCTGAATCGCTTTACCAAAAAATCAATGCTCTTGGCTTCAGTTTACTTGATAAATTTTCAGTTCCAGGTGGAATCTCTTCGATTTCTTCTGCCTGCTGCTGTCCATCTCTGATGTCACGCTGGTTTTCTTGGTCATGGCAGAGGCCGTCAACTTTTCCATCGGCTCCGCCTCGGTGATCAAGGCGGGCTATGTGTTGAGCAGCGTCCTAGCCCTCACACTTGTGGCACGTGTGGGTTTGTTTGAAAGTAGGAAAGCTCTCTTGAGTGGAATCTTCGGAGTGCTCGGGAATGAATAGATTGCCCCGTGGGTCGGTGGTTGCGGCATGCTGGCTTGCGATATAGTCAGGCGAAGAAGAACAGCCGATTGATTAGCAGGACAAGAATTAGCAAGAACACGTGGAAAAAACATATTATGATCACGAGGCACACAGCCAAAGCAGCTAAGTCCATCGAACCCCCCCGCCGACCTTCACCTTTGCCAAATATCGGGGACCCGAATGGGGTGATTTCTTGCCAGTTTCCGTTGAACCTGGCAAAACGTGTTAGGGTATGTGTCACAGGATCTTCCCCTTCATTCAGTGGGATTCCGATGGGATTTGGGGATTTGGGTTCAGTTCGTAAATTTCAGGGGATGGCTTTGGATTTCTAGAGGCTTGGGAAACGCTCAAACATCGCGCCAGGAAGCTAGGTGCTCCTCGAACGGGATTTGTGCCATGACCATCTCACTTGGCGAGTTAAGAACCCAGGTTAGGATACGCCCAGAAGTGGGCTCTACGTAGAGAAAGTCCGAAGTTGGGGGCTGTTCCCTTGCAGACTGGCAAACGAGTCCTGAAATGTGTTTTGGTTGGGTTCCATGTTTATCTGCAGTGGAGCAATCGCAAGACAGCATAAATCCCCATTGGAGACATTGCTAGGTGGTTCTACTGCCTGCATGTGGTTTTAAACCACCCTGGTAGAACAAGTTGATGGGTTCTGGGCACTGCTCAAGCGGGCTTGTCTCAAGAACGGCGAACCCCTCAAAATAATGTTCTTTCCCCCCCACAGCTGAAAGCGATGGGCTAGATAGGCTCCGGGGCAGGATCCGCGAGGGTTCTGCGATGGTTTTCTGCAATCCTTTGGTTTGCCTTCAAAGGTCAACAAAAGACACACCCCAGTGGGATCATCCCCATCCAAGGTCGCCCGCCTGGCGCGTTTGATGCGCTTGATCCGGACGCTGCACTTCGAGTTCTTCTCCGAGCTGCGGACGACGCCCGGCGCATGGTGGATACGGAGGGTACCACGACCATGGGTGGGGAGTGGGGCCTGGAACCTGGAACGTATGGAGTTTGTCTCAGAATGTTGGGATGGAAACCCTCTGGGAATTGGACCAACTCGCCTGGGCAAGATCTTGTCCAGAAGGAACACCTCCTGAGGTAGTTTGTTCCCTTTGGTTTCCCTCAAAACCACTCTCGCACCCGTTGTCCAAGGAGCTGCCTCCAAAAGCCTCTTGTCTAGTTCCACGATTGTTGGACAGAGGGTAGACGTCCTTTGAACCGTCAGTTAAGGTTGAACCCGGATTCTGATGGGTCCACTGGTTCAGTTTGGTCGTAGTAATCTTTGACTGGTGGTATGGGTCGTTTTTCCCCCAGAATTGCCTTCAACACCCAAACTGTTGTCTTCCAAACGACTGCAATCAAACGAAAAGGGTCTCTCAAGTTAGAACATGCCCACATGCTTCGGAAATAAACATGGCTTGCAATGGAGAGATAGGAAAGACTATCGGCCACATGCCACATCTTAGGTGAGGTTCCACGAAGGGCTCACAGTCTTTGATGCGGGTTTCAAGTGGGAGGTTCTCTTGTGGATAGACTCACCTCCAAGCAAATGATGCTTGAATGAGGCTTTGTGGGGCAGGCAAGCTTTGAGGGCTTGCTTCGTGTGACCTGGCCAAATCAATGGAAGCCTTAATTAGTTGAGCGTTCGAGTGAAAGGAAGGTTAATCTTGGCGGGAAACTGGGGTCACTGGTTGTGTTATTGTTGCTGTATAGCCGCCATGTTTCTGCGGGCTCTGGCTTGCATTGAGCAATCTGAGGATCCTTTTGGGCGTCTTCTGCGGCTTACGTGTCCTTTTCTGGGCAATTGCGGGGAGCTCAGTGGCTCAGCGACTCTGCGCGATGCTTTCATGGACTGAAATGGCGGGTTCGCCAAATCTGACCCAGCTGAAAGTTCCCCTTGGCGGCCAATGAAAGACCATGGGGCTTGAGCCGAGTTTTTTTCAGGCTGTGGGACTTTCAAGTGTTCTCGCAGGAAGAAGGGCGACGGAGGTGTGGTCGTTGCTGCGGCCAGGTGCTGCTGTTTATCATCATCTACATCTTCGGGATTGGCATGGCAACCATCGCGGACGACGAGGCCGGTCGGCTGAAGAGCTGGCTGCTGGAGTAGTGACAGAGACGTCTGCGTGAAGTGCGGCTGAGACCAGGGCGGTTCCCTGAAAAGTGACAGATTCCCTCAAACATGGGGTACACCTCCCTGTGAATCAACCAGCAGTTCATGAACCCTGGGCCAACGTGAGTGTCAAGCCCGGATTTGCAACCCGGATTCTTGGACACTGCCAGGAGGAGTTTTCGACGCTGCCAGCCAGCATGTTCACAATTTTCCGCTGCTTGGCGGGAGATGGGCTTGTCGGACTTTTTAAGGATTCCCTTGAACATGTGTTGAGCATAATTTGTCAAGGAACTGGCATTTTTCTTCCAAGGCTACGAACCCAAAGGTGTACCGCCAGTTTTTTTTCCTATTTGGAGACAACGCAGATGGCCAGCACACGAGGTGTGCGGCCGGGACCGAGGTCTGGAGGGGATTTGGCACCCTCCATGGCGTGCACCCATGGAAGGATGAGCCAGAGCTTCTGTGGACGGTGTGAGCACGAGTCTCACTGAGTGTCAGTGAGTGTTTGTGCTTGTCTTTGCTTGCTTGCTTGCTTGCTTGCTTGCTTGCTTGCTTGCTTGCTTGCTTGCTTGCTTGCTTGCTTGCTTGCTTGCTTGCTTGCTTGCTTGCTTGCTTGCTTGCTTGCTTGCTTGCTTGCTTGCTTGACTTTTGTTTGTGTATGTATGTACGCCTGTACGCGTAGTATACAATATGCGGATCTTCCGAACAGCAGTTACACATCACAGAAAATCACAACAGCACTCGGATCAGTACAAAAGCAGCAGGGGGACGACTGCCACTGCCCCTTCGTATAGAGATCACAGGTGCTGCGTGAGCGTCGAAGTACACAGTACACATGTGCATCCGCTGAGCTGGTAAACCTTACAACTCTTCATGACTAGAATTCTTTTCTGCAACTGACCAGTAACAGACACGAGGGCATTCGGGATGCACTCAAGTTCCCAAAAACAACAGGGGGTCGAGGATGTTGTTTAGGGGTAACCCAGATTTGACCGTGGCTCCATGAGGTTCTAGGGGTCAGTCAGGATTCCGGGTCCCTTTCAGAGACTCCTTTGATTCTTGTAAAAGGTTCTCAAAATAGGGGAATCCACTTTTTGTGGGTGTTTCTCCTTGGCTTTCCCAAGCTGAAAAGGGTAGCATCCAAAGTAAGATGATGGGTTGGGTCAATACGAAATCAATGACTGCGAAGGGACCCAACCTTTGCTTCCAAGATACAGTCTTACAGAAACATCTTTATTTTTGGATGGCCTATTTCTCTTTTTCGTTCTCCATCAACAAAATTTGCGGTTTACCATCAAAAATAATGAACTTGAGAGGTAAACACAAGATGAAAGGTGAACAAAAGAAAGGACGGAAGGACTCCACCAAGCCATGGAGGCACAGGGTTTCGTTTGCTGCTGAGGATGCCTCACGGAAGGATGTGGCGGACTGAGCTGACTAAAGTGGTAGGGGTTGTTTCTCATCTGCCCACAAGAAACAGGGGTTCAATTTCCAACCAATCCAAACCACCAAGCAAGAATATCTTGATGTTTGACCATTCGACCAGCACAAGGTTTTGGTCAAGGTCGCTCTCTGGCCCATTGTATTCGAGTCCTTGGGAGCCCATTGAGATCCTATTTTTCCCTTTTGGTCCCTTGGTCTGGAGAACGGATCACGAAGTTCGCAGCTCCAATAGTGCGTAATCTTCGAATTGAGACTTAAGTTTTTGCCGACATGATCTATCTTGCATGCGTCTGGGATTTCATCTGCAGAATGGAGACCACTTCTTTTGTTCGTTGCATTTTCGGCTCTCTGTTTTGGAAAGAGGGCTGCCAGGAACAGCTCGTGTTGTGCTGATGTACCAAGGGTGGGGGTGTTGTTGTTTGAACAAGCATGTTCCCTAAAGCATTCGGAGGCCCTTCCAACAGGGCCCAATTCCGACACACCTGCAAACCCGTGCCATGTTCAAATTTACACCATTTCCCCCTCCCCCCCCCCCTCCCCCCTGTGTTCTGTTTTTCAGACCATTGATCTCCCGCAACATTTGGCTCAAGACGATCCGAGCGTGAAGACAAAAGAGCCATTGCAGGCCGCTTACAGGATTATCCACAAGACAATCCACCAGGGACAATCCATCCTCCAATCATCCATTACTGGCATATTGGATTCTCTCCGGAATAGATCCAGGGACCAACAACGACCTCAACTACCACAGGGTTCCAGTTCCCTCCGGGGATGGGCACCTGGGGCAGTGGGCCTCAATTCGTGGTAGCGGAGCGGGTTTTCCGCAGAGATCCAAGGGAAGATGTCATCCGATGGAGAAGGCCTCATGGAAGCCTATTCAAGTATGGCCAAAAATCCAGGCTATACGGAGGAAACACTAAATTTATCGATGACCGCCAAACAGCCGCCATCGTGCGACGGAAAAGCCAGCTGGTTCAGGTATGAAGAACTCGTGGACGACTGGGTGACCATCACAACGGTGGAAGCACCAAAGAGAGGACCTCTCCTAAAGAGCAGACTCACAGGAGATGCATATATGTACAAGGCAGTCCTCCAAAATGACCTTTTGCAAGATCCTGATGAAGGAGTCAACTATTTCAAGAACACGCTGAAGAAGTACTTTTTGAAAGGTGCGACCAACGTGTATCTGTACAGACTCCTCAGTTTCTTCAACCATAGAAGGCAGAACCAAGAGTTCCTCATTTTTACCTCAAAATTCGAAATCCTTCTCATGAGATTGAAGGCAGCATGGATGGACTTGATGCCCGTTTTCACGGCACAGTCCCCATCATTTCGACAGTCCGTACAGGACGCAAATGCAAGAACAATTGCTCGACATCAGCAAGCAGCCGGTGTTCGAGCACCGCCTCCAGCCCTGCTCAATGAGGACGATCCTACAGTCCTCAGACAGTATATCCAAGGAATGCAGGACAGACAGCGGGACGCATTTCTCTTCGGGGATAATCTTATTGCACAGTTTTTCATCATACAAAGTGAGCTGTCAGATCAGCAAAGAGAAAGACTCACAAGTGCAATGTCATTAAGAAACATCTCACTCGAAAATTACTCCTATGAGATGCTGAAGACGCACTACCATGAACTCTTCATCACGACGAGGACATCGATCCAAGATCAATCCATCCGACCTCAAGGAGGCAACCGAAGCAACACATTCTTCATCATCGAACAAGGTGAATACGAAGGAGAAGAAGGCTTCTGGGTTGAGGATGAAGAAGGACTTGAAGGATTCATGTCAAACAACGATGAAGAGACGTTCTGGGTCCTCGAGGAGAACGATGCGTTCATAGCAAGAAAAGTGTCGGGGCGGAACTTCAAGTTCAAGAAGAGAAAAGGAAAAGGAAAATCAGGAAACAAAAAGGGCAGTCACCAACGAGGTGGCTTCAAACCCTTCAGAAAAAGCGGTTCTGGCGGAAAGGCCAATATGGCCAACGAAAACTATGATCCCTACGACCAGGCATATTGGGGAAAAGGCAAAGGAAAGAAGGGAAAGAAAGGAAAATCAAAATTCCAATATCCCTATGATGGAAACAAAGGTTATCCATCCTATGAGAGTGGTAAAGGAAAGAGCGGACAGGAGAAAGGAAAATCCAAGACGTTCGCAGCCACCGCAGAAAAGACGGAGGAGCAGCCCGCCATCCAGCAGACTGCACCATCCATAGAGCCTACCTATGCCGGTTGGACAGACCAAGATTGGGATCAATCATGGACATGGAATGAACAAGGCTGGTACTCATCCCATGAGACATCCAGCACAGGACAAGCGTTAATGGCATTCCATGATGCATATGAGCATCCTGGGAAAAAGGCCATCCACGAGAAGCTGATCCAATCAGATACAGTTTCAGAACACAATCTGTCCGTAACAACAAATCACAGCCTTCTGGCAACAAAGCTGATGGCGCCTGTCATCAACCCTCAGCACAACCCGACCTATGCGATTCTGGACAATGGATGTACCAGATCTATGGGCAGCTGGCATGCAATCCAGCGTTTTACCAGGCAATCGAACCAATGAAGGACATCATCTCCTATGAGTACATCCCGGCCGAGACCAAGTTCACTTTTGCAAACGGAGAGACCGCCAGGGTAAATTGGACCCTGCATCTTCGATATCACACAACTCCTCCGTGCAGTACCAACATCGACGTCCTTGAACAAGGAACTGTACCGATCCTTCTCAGCATCAGCCAGATGCGGAACCTCTACATGACCATCGAGCACACACCTCAATGTGACAAGATCACATGCAAGGCCTTTGGCATGAACCGTCAAGCAGTTCCAGTATCCGGTACAGGACATGCACTCGTCGATCTCGCTGGAGTTGCAAGAGTGAAGGCACATGGAGAAATTGCTCACAAGGGCCTCACCAACTATGTCTATGACGATGATAACAGCATCAAATTTCCCTCCGGGGATCTCACCAGGAGCGAAACTGTTTGTGCAGCAAAATCATCCGAGACAAAGGAGGACCTAGCAACTCCTAAGATCATTGGGTCTCAAAAGCAGGACCATTGGATCCTTGACAAGAAGAACAAGCGTGTGCGCATCACGCCCCGAAAGGCGCTGTTCACACCAAATGGAGCCAAGGAATGTCCAATCAATCCTGATCACATTAGCCGAGAACGTACCACGGAAATCATTGATGCATCCGCAGGTGGAGATCCAGACATTTTGGAAGACAATTGGAGACTTACATCCCAGGCAAATAAACCAATGATTAACCTGTGGATAGGTAAGACCATTTTCACCTTCTCGGACAATTCGCTTAAGGACGAAGAAGCAGGTTCAGGATCGGCAGCAGACAGGATCATCGACAAGAGGGGCCGGTCGACTATTGAGCCAGATCCTTTCGCACCATCCTCAGAAGAACCAACATCGCTTCCGCTTGCCCTAGGCAGAATCCACAAGCGATTGTCAAATCCCGAAGAGTTGAAGAAACTCCACCTGCAGCATCATCACATGACCACAGATCAATTTCGATTTAGAACCCGAGCACTTCATTTGCCGAAATCAACATTCGATCTATTTGACAAGATCCGAAGTGAGTGTGAAGTTTGCCAAGTGGCAAAACATGCACCATCACGAAGCAAGACAAGCGGACTTCGAGCGGACACCTTTGGTGACATGACATTCATTGATCACTGTCAAGTTCCTCTTGGAACAGGAGAACACATCATTGTTTTTGTCATCCTGGATGGAGCAACAACATTGCTCACTGCAGAGGCAGTGACAACTACGCAAGAAGTCGAGAACATCACTGTCCTCAGGAGCTATTTTGACCAGTACCACTTGCAGCCCAAATCAGTTGTCGCAGATCAAGCCTTCATGACAGATACATGGGAACATTTCTATCAGTCCCTTGACATCACACCGATATCCTTGGGACCGAATAGCCAAATCGAGCTGAAGCAGCAGTTCGACTCCTGAAGGCACAACTCAAGATCATGCTAAGTTCCATCAAAGCAGGCACTGCACCTGCAACGCTGAAGAAAGTGACACACAGGCAGCTAGTGAAGGCCGCTGCAACTGTCAGGAATCAGACCGTCACCTACGGGGGAGTAACACCATTGGAGCTCGCATTCGGAAGACGACCAGCAGATCCCATCCAACTCGATGTCGCAACACCAACTCAGTTGACGATTGACAGGAATGAAGAAGAGATGACAGCCATCCAGATCAATCAGCTGTCAAAGCAAGCTTTCCAAGAAGCACGTCAATCCGAGGACATCAGACGAGACCTTGCTCAAAATCTCCGATGAGTTCAAAGCCTCTTCAGGTGAAGGACAAGGTATTCTACTGGCAGGAAGACAAATCCAAGATTCGTTCCGATGGAAGCAAGGGAGGAATATGGCTAAAAGGAAAAGTCATTTCCATTGAAGGAGCGATGGTAGGACTTGATCTTGGGGCTCGACTCATCAAGGTTAACATGACGAAGCTCAGGAAGGATGAGACCATCCCTCCGGGGAAGCCCGGAATTGACCTTCTGTTACCTGAAATCCTTGCAGAAGGAGCAACCAGGCTCCTCTGTAGATACCAAAAAAAAGGAATCATCCGCACCAGCTCCTAAGCCAAGATCCTCAGTGCCATTACGTACCGCGGGAAAAACAACTCCAAAACCTGCAGTACCTCATCCAGCAGAGAACATGTTCGTCGAGGACCTCACATCCATTCCTGAACAAGCACATTGGAATTGTGTACGTAAGGGAAAGATCCACGTTCTCGAGATCTTTGCAGGAAGTGCCAGATTCAGTCAATGCTGTCACTATCAGGTCTTAAGGTGGGGACTCCCGTGGACATCCGCACAGGATTCGACGGAATGAGTTTCAAGGGACGACACATGGTCATGGAGATCATCAAAGAGCAAGCGCCTGATGTCATCCTCATGGCACCGGTCTGTGGACCATGGTCAATTATGCAGAACATCCAGCAAGACCAACAAAAGGTTGGGGAAAAACGGAGACGCTACCTTCCCATGGTTGAATTTGTGGCATCCATTGCGCGTTAGCAGTTGAAGCACAGAAGATACTTCATTATCGAAAATCCTCAGACATCCAGGATATGGTATCTGAAATGCATGCAACAATTGTTTTCAGACCCATCCGTGACCTGGGGAGATTTCCATTTCTGTGCATACGGACTAAAAGATCCTGAATCCGGGCTCAGAAGTCTCAAGCCCACGAGCTTGATGCACTGCTTACCTTCCGAGGTTATGAGACCGATCTTCAGGTGTAAAATTTTTCCAGCTCAGTCAAGCATGAACACCAACCCCTAGAGGGAAACGCTGGTACCTTCATAAGCAGAACTAAACGGGCACAGGTGTATCCTTACCAGTTCTGTCAGGATCTTGCGCACATCCTCTTACGACACTTGCAGGTGAAACCGCTTGACAATGAGGTGTACCTCTTGGAGGACCTTTTTGAACCATTCGCCATCAAGCAGGTTGATATCCTGAGAAAGGAGATGGAAGCCATTGACAAGGAGTTCAACATGACCAGCAGCAGTCTTGCAGTCAGAATCCAAGACCTGCTGTTCAACCAGGACGTTCAACCATTAGTCATCCAGGATCCGCTAGTTCAGAAATTCCAGAAGACGATGAAGCAGTATCCACCTGGGACTGAAATTGATATCTTCAAGCAAGATCCTAATGACTGGCGATGTCAGAACATGTGGAACGGCTGTAAGAAGTTGAGACAACTGTGCATCTCATCCACTCAGTATGATGCATGCACTGCATACGTCCACACCATTGGCATCAATATGCCCATTACGTCACCTCCGGACGATGCAATCATATCCTTCTGGCAGCCTGATCAGCTGAATAGAATTTGGGTCTTGCCTGCATCAAAATGCAATTGGGAGAACTATGATCCGAAGACTTGGCATGCTGTGATGTTTTCATCCGTTCATTAGTCGTTCACCGATGCGCCGGCCATCAAGCCGATGCCCATCGAGACGGATCCATTGGATCCAACGGACGCACCTCAGCAACCTGACACGCAGCAACCGCCTGATCAACCGGACCATCCCATGCCTGATCCAAGACCTCCAACGCCTCCGGACGAGAGCATGTCGGATCCTCCTCCGGATCCTCCACATCAGCCTGATCGTCGCAATCATCTCAACTAATTCTTCCGACTGTCGTGGTACCTTCGCCACCTGCGATTCTTTCAAATCCCGAAGCAGAAGAACGAGATGAAGATCTTGAACTGCCAACACTTGCGCAAGAAGAAACAACCGGCAGTCCATCAAAGAAGCAGAAGACTGGGAAGAAGAAGAAGAAGCCAGATGACAATGATGAGTCACCTGAGCATTCTCCCAGACATGATCCTACATCTTCATCCAATTATAATCCGAACAATCCAGCGAATTTGCCGGTCCAATATGAAAGTGAGGAAGAGCTGATTCCTCATGTTCCGACCTCATCCGGCACTGGAAGTTCAGAAAGAACCATGAGATACACTGACCAGGAAGATGGAGATTCAGAAGACTCTCAGAGGACCAGATCCTACGATGATCACCAAGCTGATCTCGTTCTAGATGAAGCGCATTGGTCACTCATGACAGCCGAACAGAAGATCTGTGCGAACACCGGATCCTTTACGGTTCCGAGAGATATTGAAGGCAATCCTGTCCTTCTTGGACGTGTGAAAGGGACCTTCAATCCATCTCCCCGATGCGGATTCTCTCATCAGAAATACACAGATCAGAATCATGTTGACCAGCTATGCAAGAACATGACCGACGATGACCGTGCACTCTTAGTACTGTACTCATCCAAGCAAGAATCTTGAAGGCAAGATCACCGGAGTTGCAAAGCTGCCTTCGGGGCGATCCGCACTCATTGGCAAGAAGCGGAAGGAAGCTACAGCCACGGAAATAAGAGCTTATCAGAAGCAATTCCTTCAAGCAGCTTGAGTGCAAATCATGGCTTGACAATGAAGTGTTCGACTTAGTCGATACACGCAAGATTCAGGTCAGGAACTGGGTCACCGGTCGCTGGGTCCTAACCCTGAAGCGAGACAAGGATGGTAACTTCTTGAAGACCGGCTTCCAAGACAAGCAGAAGAATGATCAGCAGACAGACAGTCCTGCTGCATCCAGGAGTGGTTTCCGCCTTGCAATCCAAGCAGCCTCAAATAAAGGCTGGAAGAGATTCCACATGGACTTGAAGACAGCGTTTCTCCAAGGCGAAGCATACGATCAGTCTCGTGACATCATTTGTCAGATACCTCCTGAAATGGGATATCCACCACACATCGGAGCGCGCATGAAGAAGCCTGCCTACGGGCTGAATGACGCACCACGTCGATGGTGGAACATCCTTGATTCGGCACTTCGTTCATACGGACAGTGCCAACCCGGGCAGACCGTTGTACATACGTGTACTACGGCAAGCAGCTTCCGAAGCCCGCGTTGGTGAGTGAAAAGAAATCATCCCCAACTTTCGATCTAGAAGGAGCAGTTGATTACCTGATGGACCCTGTTTCTGGGAACAATGCTAAGAACCAACAAGCATGGAGCACTGTCTCTTCATGTAGATGATCTTCTTATGACGGGGGATGACGTGTTCGAGAAGGAAATCATGGGACGATTTCGGAAAGATTTTCATGTTGGTTCCGAGGACAAGAATGATTGCCTCTTCGTAGGACAGCGCATCCAATGGAAGCAAGATGACAAGCACGGTTGGTACATCAATGTTCATCAGAACGTTGCCATCGACGAACTGCAGGAGATCACTTTTGACAAACACCTGAAGGATGACACTCCTCTTACTCCACAAATGCATACTGCATACAGAAGTGTCCTAGGTCAGATCAACTGGTTACAGTCGCGGACGCAATTCCACATTGGTTATCAATTCTCAAGGTGTGCATCCAAGGCATCATCACCAACCATTGAGGACGTTCGCGCCATTAATAAGACAGTCAGAACCATCAAAAGCATCCCGCTTAGCATGAGATTCTGGCCCCTTCGTGGCAAGACACGCATAGTTGGCTATCCAGATGCATCCTATCGCAACAACGAGGATAAGTCATCCCAACGTGCGCATGTTATTTTTCTTGCAGAACAAAGAGATCTTCGCCAGGGCTCATCGAACTCGAGAGGCTCACTGGTCGACTATGAGACGCACAAGATCACCGCCACAACCATGTCCACTACTGTTGCAGAGTTGCATGGACTAATGCGTTGTTACGGTTCAGCATTATTTCTTCGCGGTCTCTGGTCAGACATAACGGGCGAAATTGCAGATGTACACATCCGCACTGATGCGAACAATCTTGTCACCACAGCATCCACAACACATCAACCGGAACAGAAAGAAACAATGCATTTGATCCAGATGTTGAGAAAGGAAAGCAACAGTGGACAGATGCACGACCTTGCACATGTACGAAGTGAAGATTGTCTGGCAGATTCTCTGACCAAGCATTCAGCTAAAGCAGACGAGCTCATCAAGGCCGTCCTCACCGGCAATCTCTTGAATGTAGATGCACATCCACCCTTTCGTACCATGTTGCAGAACAAGGCATTCTTGGTTGAGTGGCTAGCACACAACACGAAGCACGGACCCGACATCATTGCCTTTGCAGGAGTCGGTATAGCAGAATCCATGTTTGCTTATTGGGGAACCTGGGCATGATCCGCATGTCCACGAATTCTGATGCATGAGTTTTTCAGTTTTGCATATTTTCAATTCCTCAATTCCGTGATGCGCGTGTTTGCACTTGACCCATTTTGAATCTCAAGAAATATGTGTCTGCCTCCGCAGCCACTTTCGGTTTACAACCAATCCGACCTTTGCAATCTTGTATGCTCGATCACCTCGTTGACATGCCCATCCTCAACCTGATGTTTGGACGATCCGGCGATGCGGCACCTGTGCCAAAGCCGATGATCAAGAGGCGGGCATCACCATTGAAGGAATCCCCTGCTCGTGATGAGGAAGATGAGACATCCGATTGCCCCATGGAGCAAGTTGCTGATGAGAATCCATCCGCCTCTCAACAACCCGAGAATGTCAACATGGAGCAGGTTGATTAAGATCGAGATTCCGATGACGATGATTCAGATGAAGAAGGGCATCCTCTCGCAGGAAGGCCTTTGTCAAAGGCGATGCCACATCCGAAACTTGTTCCAAAGTCACCGCCACCGACATTGAGGCTTGTCTCCAAGGCCAAGCCAGCACCAAAGAACAACCTGGATGACGAGACGGAATCCGACAATCATCCTGGTGATCGACCTGCACTTCCAAGGCGACCAGTGATGCGGCCTGTTCTCACATCCAATGATCGGTGGTTTGTAACATATGGATCGGATACGAACATTAGCCTCCAGAAGGAATTCGTACACCCAGGACCTTTCGGAAACTCAAAATTCCTGAGTTTTGTGCACGAGTACTACAAGGAATGCTCAACCATCCTCGATGTGAATCCGGACTTCCACTTCGTTCCTGAGCACGAGAGACCACATGGAGTTAAGGTATTCTGGTTGAAGGCAAGATTCAACGATTACTGGCATCCAACACTCCAAGGTGAAGGATCTCATGCAGAGAAGCAATACATGGACTTCATCAAGAAGGTCTACAGCATCTGCTGCTACACCAATGCTCAATCCGAAGTTTACGGAACCGACATCATCCCGATGGTATGCCACAACGGCAACATTGATCTCGAGAAGACCGTCCAGAATGTCGAACAGGTTTGCAAATACTTCCGCATGGATCCATCCAAGGCGAAACAGATCACAGATCTCATCCTCTGGCGAATTGAGAGAATGAGCAGATCGTTTTCCGGATGTCTTCGACATGATCCAAGCCATGGAATCCATAAGGAATGCAAACGACAAGTGGAAATGGGTCCTGATGGATCCGTCGAGCTCTATGACGCATTGACCTGCATCACACATGCCAGGAACTTCATTGGAAATAAGCCAGGACTTCTCTTGATGGCTATGTTCCCGAGCTATGGAAAATCACGTTTCGAAATTGCGTTCGTATTTCCATCCGTGGACGGGACATATAAGGAGCGCAAGGCACGGGGAGAAATTGTTCCAAGGAATCGATGGATCGATAAGCTCAACACCAGATCCGCACAAAATGCACTCAGGCCCGATGGCAAGGAATTCTATGTTGATTCAGAGATGGAGTTCTATGTGAGATGCAACAGCGGACACACACGACAAGTCGATATCCAATCCTTTGGACGACCCCTGTACTCTGAGCAGAAAGAGCCTCATCACGACGAACCGGACTATGATCTCCCAACGGAATCCATTCCGCCAAGTCCGCATCCGTCAAGATCCGAGGCGCCTCATGGAGATGAAGGCACAGCTCAGCCCAAGTACAGAATGCGAAGGCCGGCACCACCATCCATGGAAGAAGAGAGAAAGATCAAGCCGTTCTCGAAGAAGCCCATCACATTCATGTTCCATGCAACCTATGGAAATCAGCTCTACAGCATCATGGAGCACGGGCTCAAATCTGGGAAATCCCAGTCAAACCCTTCGGGGAGAATGCACGTCCACATGGCATGCATCGATGACGTCATCCTCGAAGACGATGAGTCAGAAGCCGCATTGACCCATGTGCCAGCAGGAAGAGATGCACTGTTGATCCTTGCATTTCTCAAGGACCAAGACTATGGCATCCGCCTCTCCGAAGAGAGAACAGCGTTGACAGACAAAACCATCGAGGCAAGAAACATTGTTGCAGCATTTGAACCTGATGGCAGCCTCATGGCGAGCAACAAGTGGATCATGAAGAAGCATCTCGATCATGAAGATTACGAGATGTACGACACCAAGATCCGCGAATTCGCCGATGCCTTCTTCAATTATGTGAATTCCACCAAGCACAACAAGGAAAAATATACTTCCTCAGAGACCAAGAAGAGACGGCATTCCACCGATCCGGACTCCACTGAAGGAGAAATGATGGAACCCTCCGGGGAAAGATCCGTCAAGCCGAAGGTCATCGTGGAATATCACAATTCAGAGAACCTAGATGAGTTCATCCAAGAACTCAAGGAAATCTATCTCGAAACAGATATGAACAAAAAGGACGCAGAGGAAGAGCTCGCGGGGACTAGGGAGAACCTCACCCGCTTCATGAACCAGTTCAACAAAGATCCAAGAAGAGCTCATCCCAACTTGACAGAGTGCGAGAGAGCCTCATTGGCACATGTCGATCCTGATGTCAATCTTGGTGAAGAAGAATTCTACTTCCCTCATCGAGGAGAATGTCCCACCGTTGACGAGTACAAGCAAGCTCAACCAGGATCCGGATATCCGATCAAGCTTCCGCTTGGATTGAAGAAGCTCAGGTCACATGATGACCCGAAAATCATCCGAGCCTATGCCGATATCCTGGGATCGCTGATGCAGCCGACTGACCGTCCTCCCGTGGACTATCTCAACATGAATGAGTTCACCTCATCCATAGCGATCAACATGCTTACCCTGAACCATGGAAACCTCACAAGGAATCCAAAGCTGGACAACAGGGAGGTGCACAACATGCCGATGAAGGATCGGCCGATCGTCAAGATGATGATGCAGAACAGCGCACACATCTTATGCCTGAATGAAGCAGACGCATTCTTCAGTCCGAATGATGAGAAATCCAGGGAGCTCATCAAGACGTTCATCCGATACGGTTACAAGGGCATCGTGATCAAGCAATGGTCATCCAGACCGATCGCATGGTTTGTCCGCGGCGGACCCTCTGCACGAGTGGAACTTCTGGCAAGACACATTTCCACCAGGAGCCAGAATTGGGGAACCACATTCGGAATGCTCAGATGTTTCTTCGGAACTAAAGGAGATTGCACTGATCCCGAATACGAAATTCCGACCTCGGATTGCTTGGCAACCACAGGAACATCCATGTTTACTGAACCCAAGAAGTACATTGGATCGAGATTGCCAGCACGCACCATTGTCCAAGGACATGGCCGAGACAAGGAGATCGTCGTTCTCCACATCGAGCAGAGTGATGAGTTTCGTGGCATGATCCCGAAATCATCCGACAAGTCATTCTACGAGTATGACGACCGCCACATAACGAGGGCAGATCTACCATTCGCAACCATTGGAGTCTTCCACATCCATCCTTCACTTAGCCATGGAGCAGCAAAGGAAGATCTTCAGAATGAAATCATGCCGCTCGTGACCTTGTACCGATGCGATGCGATCACCGGAGACGCCAACAAATCAGCGAACACCTACAGCAAACTCCAGCACGTCTACAATTCGACCAACGGTCTCGTGAACATCCTCATGAGGACATATCAGAGACTGTGGAATGAAACGAAGAATTTGCCACTCGTGGACAGAATGGAGTATGCAATGGAGACTTCGTGTACCCTGAAATCCATTGTCCGTCATCACCTGTACATGAAATGCGGATCAGGATTTGATCGAACATTCCCAGATGTGATGATGACTATCGTATTTGGATGGGGCAAAACGAACATCCAGCAGGATTTCCGGAAGGACGAGATGAACGGTATGGATGATGAACAACTGGAATTCATGCGGAACCATCCAACCAAGGCCATATTCGATTACCAGGTCTCATCCGCAGAGCGCTACAAGCACGTGAACAATGAAATGTTCATGAATGGCTCGCAGGACTCCGACTCCCACAGTCCTCTCATGGTTTACATCCGCAGCAAATCTGCAACCAGTAAACGCAGCTCTGAGAGATACCAGGATTACATCAAGAAGAAGCAATCATCCTGGACCCTGCAGGAGTACAAGGACTACAACAAGCAGTGGGGACATCAGAAGCAGTGGAAGGACTATAGCACTTCGACCTGGAATGATTATGGGGACCATGGCAGTCAATCCGACAGCAGCCGCCGATGGTATCGTCGATCCGACTGACCATGAAGATACGTTCAGCACCACGAACAATCCAGATGGTTGATCCTCGTCGTCTACAAGACTATACCATGAGTGAGAGATCAATAGTTTCAGAATCGTTCCGCGTGTACATAGCGTTGTACATCACCCTTTGATACATTTAGGTATCCAAAAAGAAGCAGCACGTAGTGTTTCCCATTTCGAAGGCCAAGACATTTCATCCAAGCAGAAAAAGGATGAATCCGGCACTTGTAATCACATGGCTACGGCACACATCAAGGCTACGGTCAAAGGCCATGAAGCCAATAGTATTTCATACTTTGTGCTGGAGATCAAAAGAAATTTGTGTCTGTTTTGTGTTCTGTTTTTCAGACCATTGATCTCCCGCAACATGAGCCAAAGGGCCCCTTTTGCAGAATCACGACCATCCGAGCGTGAAGACAAAAGAGCCATTGCAGGCCGCTTACAGGATTATCCACAAGACAATCCACCAGGGACAATCCATCCTCCAATCATCCATTACTGGCATATTGGACTCTCTCCGGAATAGATCCAGACACCAACAATGACCTCAACTACCACAGGGTTCCAGTTCCGTCCGGGATAGGCACCTGGGGCAGTGGGCCTCACCCCCCCCTCCCCCCCCCCCCCTCCCCCACGAATGGAGGTTAGCGTCCCCTTTGCCAATGTCGCGAGGCAACGCATATGATGGCACACCTCTCCCGGAGAGGCTGCGTAAGAGCACCTTCCAGGATGTTGGAGGCAGACCCGGGGTAGAGTTCAATTCCTGTGCAGGGTGATTTCCCATAAAACCACGCAGGGAATAAACTCTGGGCTTTTTTCCTTTGAGCTACTTGGAGGGCAATGTTCAGGATGTGACTTTACCGGCCCTAGCAACGGTGGTGACGCGGGCATGGCTCTGGTTGGCTAGCTGGCTGTCCTTAGTTGGTGGGTGGGTTGTTGGTCAGTCGGTTATTCGGTGGTGGGTCGGTTGGTCGGTTGGTTGGTCGACCTTTCTTTTTTGGCCAGCTGCCTCCCGCAAAAATGCCCGGGAGTGGGTTCCCTGCGCTTTTCGAATTCCTATAAATCAGCCAAGGCGCGAAGGGGTGCAGTTCACACCCTGGGCAGGGTGACAAGTGAAGCAAGCTAAGCCCCGTCGGCGACTGGACAGCTGAAAAGGCCGCCCGTCACAGCATGATGCAGAGTTGGATTGAAGGGTAAAGAGTTCCCTGGCAATTTTTTGCTCGTGCTGGCTCGTAAGATCTGAGGGGGCCATGCGTCGCTCGAAAGTGTGCTCTTGCTGTGGTGCCGTGCGAATGCACCACACAGTCGATTGGTGTGCCCTTGGCTGCGTTTGGTGTGCTCGATCGCTCTCACCTTGGAGCAGTGCGATTCTTCTGACGAGGTCGCAACTTGGAAAGCGAACTCTCTGCGGACTGTGGCTGCGTTCGGTTTGAAAGCGAATCCTTTGCGGACACTGGCTGCGCTCGATCGCTCACATTGCATCCGTCAACACATAAGGAGTTCGGTGGGCTTTGCGTGGGCTGCGCTGCTCTCACAGGAGCGCGGAACACTTGAAGCGGATCCTGTGCTCGGTTTGTGTGTGAGTGTGTTGAGCTACTGGCAGAAGGTTTTATACTGCAATCGACCAGCGCGTAACTAACCATTTGCCAGTATTGGTCATGCGGCCAGAGGAGCGTACCCCTTTTGGCTAGTGAGCCTTAGCTAGTGAACGTGGCAGGTCAATCCGAGCAAAATGCCAACGCCCATTTGAGTGCCCCTATTTTTCTGCTCAAGGAAAATGTGATTGAACTTCATGGCAGTCGCAATGAAGCTGCAAAGAAATATTGTTGCACGAGCAGCGCTGACACGACGTTGAGCACTTTTCTTTTCAGTTTGCTTCACGAGTCTCAAAACGCTGCGCCGTTGCAGGCCTTTTCATGATTGGCTACATCCTGGTGTTTATGCTGGTCTCGGCAGCTCAGCTTGATCGCAGTCATTTTTTCCCCTTACATGCTATGTCATAAGCCGCTTTTTCCGGAGCCATCGGTGTTTGGCATCCAATTGCCAGTCAAGGTGGGCATCTTCAATCTGATCATGGCGATCTTTCTTGACAATGTGCAAGCCCCAGCGGGAGCTTTTGGAAGCTCCCTCCTCTTGCTTTGGCAGATGGCGCGCTGGTGGACAGAACGCGGTGTGCATTTGTGTTTTCACAGTTGCGACAGGGGGTGTCTAGCTTGGACCCCGCCGGGCCACTGTCACACGCGTGACATGTACGCCCAGCCGCTTCCGAGTTCCCTTTTGCACATTTCCCCTGTATTGAGCAGACAGCGTTTGTCTTGCGCGTGTGTGCGATGACAGCAAGATCTAAAAACAAATCAGAACCTTCCAGTTTTCTGAGAAGCGATGCCACACATGTGTTACATAGTCTGGAGCCATCAAAGATATGCTGTGTGACCGGCTCATCCCTCTTGGGTGGTTTGGGGCTCAAATCCCCAAGCCAATGTAAACATTAGTTTAGGGCCTGGGTAAGGCGACAAGTCAACTGCGCACTTGCAGATATTAAGGCTATGCGACAAGCGCCTGTCTCGCTTAAGACTCTCGGACCTTGATATAGGGATATTTGGATGCGTGGACAACACGGGTGTGGGTCCCTAAAATGGTTGTGCCAGCTAAAAGGTGGCTTTTGCATCTCGTTGAGAGTGATACCTGCCTCCGCGTGCGCGTTCGAGGTGGTCAGCGAGCAGACCTTGAGGAAGCAGAAGGAGCTGGCGGAGAGCGCTCTGAAGTCGGAGGTGGCCATCAAGCGCCGCGGCTTTTCATCAGGCACTTGAGGCCGGAGATATGTTTGTCTCAAAATAGAAACGGTTCTCTTGGTTTCCCTTTTCCATCCAAAAAGAGTCCAGCTCCATTTTTGGACGGTTTGAACATCGCATCTTAATCCGCCGGCGCCTTTGAACGATTTTCCTTTTTGGCATGATGTTTAACGGGGAAATAGACCGGAGCTTGTAGATCTGAACCCTGAGAAGAAAGGGGGTCGAGAGAAATATTCGTAGCCCAAGTTGACCATGGGTAGTTTTTCAATGTCGTATCTTTTTGGCAGCTTAAGAACATGTTTTCAGCCAAGTGGACAATCGCCGGTACAAGATCCGCTTGTAAAGCAGGTGGCCGTTTGGGTGGGATTAATCCTTGAAGGAAGCTTGTTAAAGCTTAGCCAACTTAGCCATTTGGAACATGACGCCTTTTTCACGAGACTAAGGGGAAGCCACTGACTATATATCTATATCTCTATATATATATATATATTTTTAACGCCTCCGGCTCAGGCCGACATTACAGGCCTGCTTTCTTACCCTCTGAGATTTTTGCCCCCCTTTCTTTGTTGAGATCCATTCCCCCTTTCCGCCCTAAGGCCTTTTCTCCCTCTAATTTTTTCCCTTTGCCTCCCTAAGATGTTTTCCCCCCTCTCCCTGTTGAGATCCTTTCCCCACTTTCCCCCTTAAGGCCTTTTCCCCCCTGAGATTTTCTCCCTTTTCCTCCCTTTCCCCAACTTTCCACCCTACGGCCTTTTCCTCCCTGGGATCTTTTTCCTTTCCTGCCTGAGATCTTCCCCCCCCTTTCCCTGTTGAGATCCTTTCCCCCTTTCCCCCTACGGCCTTTCCCCCCGCTGAGATCTTCTCCCTATTCCTCCTTAAGATCCTTTGCCCCCTTTCCCTGTTGAGATCCTTTCCCCCCTTCCCTTTAAGGCCTTTCCAGATCTTCTCCCTTTTCCTTCCTAAGATTTTCCCTGTTGAGATCCTTCCCACCCTTTCCCCCCTCAGGCCTTTCCCCCCCCCTGAGAGCTTCTCCCTTTTCCTTCCTTAGATCTTTCCCCCCTTTCCCTGTTTGCCTTTTTTCCCCCAGATCTTCTCCCTTTCCTCCCTAAGATCTTTTCCACCCCTTTCCCTGTTGAGATCCTTTCCCTCCTTTCCCCCCTAAGGCCTTTTTTCCCCCCGCGATCTACCCCCTTTTCCTTCCTAAGATCTTTTCCCCCCTTTCCCTGCTCAGATCCTTTCCCCCCTTTCCCCCCTAAGGCCTTCCCTTCTGAGATCTTCTCCCTTTTCCTCCCTAAGATCTTTTGCCACCTTTCCCTGTTGAGATCCATTCCCCCTTTCCCCCCTAAGGCCCTTTCTCCCTCTGAGTTTTTCCCTTTTCCTTTTCCCCCCTCTCCCTGTTGAGATCCTTTCCCTCCTTTCCCCACTAAGGCCTTTTTTCCCCCCACGATCTTCCCCCTTTTCCTTCCTAAGATCTTTTCCCCCCTTTCCTTGTTGAGATCCTTTCCCGCCCTTTCCCCCCTAAGGCGTTTTCCCCCCCAAGATCTTCTCGCTTTTCCTCCCTAAGATCCTTTGCCCCCTTTCCCTGTTGAGGTCCTTTCCCTCTTTCCCCCCTAAGGCCTTTCCCCCCCTGAGATCTTCTCCCTTGTCCTCCCCAAGATCTTTTCCCTTGGTTGAGATCCTTTCCCCCTTTCCCCCCAAGATCTTCTCCCTTTTCCTCCCTGGGATCCTCTCCCACCTTTCCCTGTTGAGCTCCTTTCCCCCTTTTCCCCCTAAGGCCTTTTCAGATCTTCTCCCTTTTCCTCCCGAAGATCCTTTGCCCCCTTTCTCTGTTGAGATCCTTTCCCCCCTTTCCCTGCTGAGATCCTTTTCCCCCTTTCCCCCCGAAGGCCTTTCCCCCCCCTGAGAGCTTCTCCCTTTTCCTTCCGAAGATCTTTTCCCCCCTTTCCCTGTTAGGCTTTCCCCCCTAAGTCCTTTTCTCCCAGATCGTCTTTCTTTCGTTTCTAAGATCTTCCCCCCCCCTTTCCTCCTTAAGATCTTTCCCACCCTTTCCCTGTTGAGATCCTTTCCCCCTTTCCCTCCCAAGGCCTTTCCCCCCCCGCTGAGAGCTTCTCCCTTTTCCTTCCTAAGATCTTTTCCCCCCTTTCCCTGTTGGGCTTGTTTCCCCCAGATCTTCTCCCTTTCCTCCCTAAGATCTTTTCCACCCCTTCCCTGTTGAGATCATTTCTCCCCTTTCCCCTCTAAGGCCTTTGTTTCCAGATCTTCCCCCTTTCCTCCCTAAGATCTTTCCCCCCCCCCCTTTCCCTGCTGAGATCCTTTTCCCCCTTTCCCCCCGAAGGCCTTTCCCCCCCCTGAGAGCTTCTCCCTTTTCCTTCCGAAGATCTTTTCCCCCCTTTCCCTGTGCTTTCCCCCCTAAGTCCTTTTCTCCCAGATCTTCTCCCTTTCCCCCCTAAGATCTTCCCCCCCCCTTTCCTTCCTAAGATTGTTTCCCCCCTTTCCCTGTTGAGATCCTTCCCACCCTTTCCCTCTGAGGCCTTTCCCCCCTTGAGAGCTTCTCCTTCCTTAGATCTTTCCCCCCTGTCCCTGTTGGCCTTTTTTCCCCCAGATCTGCTCCCTTTCCTCCCTAAGATCTTTTCCACCCCTTTCCCTGTTGAGATCATTTCTCCCCTTTCCCTCCTAAGGCCTTTGCCCCCAGATCTTCTCCCTTTCCTCCCTAAGATCTTTCCCCCCCTTTCCCTGCTCAGATCCTTTCCACCCTTTCCCCCCTAAGGCCTTTCCCCCCTGAGATCTTCTCCCTTTTCCTCCCTAAGATCTTTTGCCATTTTCCTTGTTGAGATCCATTCCCCCTTTCCCCCCTCTGAGTTTTTCCATTTTCCTCCCTACAATGTTTTCCCCTCTCTCCCTGTTGAGATCCTTTCCCTCCTTTCCCCCCTAAGGCCTTTTTTCACCCCGCGATCTTCCCCCTTTTCCTTCCTAAGATCTTTTCCACCCTTTCCTTGTTGAGATCCTTTCCCGCCCTTTCCCCCCTAAGGCGTTTCCCCCCCAAGATCTTCTCGCTTTTCCTCCCTAAGATCCTTTGCCCCCTTTCCCTGTTGAGATCCTTTCCCCCCTTTCCCCCCTAAGGCCTTTCCCCCCCTGAGATCTTCTCCCTCCTTTCCCCCCGAGATCTTCTCCCTTTTCCTCCCTAGGATCTTCTCCCACCTTTCCCTGTTGAGCTCCTTTCCCCCTTTTCCCCCTAAGGCCTTTTCAGATCTTCTCCCTTTTCCTCCCTAAGATCCTTTGCCCCCTTTCCCTGTTGAGATCCTTTCCCCCTTTCCCCCCTAAGGCCTTTTCCCTGCCTGGGACCTTCTCCCTTTCCTCACTGAGATCTTTCCCCCCCTTTCCCTGTTGAGATCCTTTCCCCCCTTTCCCCCCTACGGCCTTTCCCCCCGCTGAGATCTTCTTCCTATTCCTCCTTAAGATCCTTTGCCCCCTTTCCCTGTTGAGATCCTTTCCCCCCTTCCCTTTAAGGCCTTTCCAGATCTTCTCCCTTTTCCTTCCTAAGATTGTTTCCCCCCTTTCCCTGTTGAGATCCTTCCCACCCTTTCCCCCTGAGGCCTTTCCCCCCTTGAGAGCTTCTCCTTCCTTAGATCTTTCCCCCCTGTCCCTGTTGGCCTTTTTTCCCCCAGATCTTCTCCCTTTCCTCCCTAAGATCTTTTCCACCCCTTTCCCTGTTGAGATCATTTCTCCCCTTTCCCCCCTAAGGCCTTTGCCCCCAGATCTTCTCCCTTTCCTCCCTAAGATCTTTCCCCCCCTTTCCCTGCTCAGATCCTTTCCCCCCTTTCCCCCCTAAGGCCTTTCCCCCCCTGAGATCTTCTCCCTTTTCCTCCCTAAGATCTTTTGCCATTTTTCCCTGTTGAGATCCATTCCCCCTTTCCCCCCTAAGGCCCTTTCTCCCTCTGAGTTTTTCCCTTTTCCTCCCTACGATGTTTTCCCCCCTCTCCCTGTTGAGATCCTTTCCCTCCTTTCCCCCCTAAGGCCTTTTTTCCCCCCGCGATCTTCCCCCTTTTCCTTCCTAAGATCTTTTCCCCCCTTTCCTTGTTGAGATCCTTTCCCGCCCTTTCCCCCCTAAGGCGTTTTCCCCCCCAAGATCTTCTC
This sequence comes from Effrenium voratum, assembly GCA_963377175.1. Lineage (NCBI taxonomy): Eukaryota > Dinophyceae > Suessiales > Symbiodiniaceae > Effrenium > Effrenium voratum. Next base: position 301,410 of record CAUJNA010000006.1, on the reverse strand, counting down.
CCTTTTCCTCCCTAAGATCCTTTGCCCCCTTTCCCTGTTGAGATCCTTTCCCCCCTTTCCCCCCTAAGGCCTTTCCCCCCCTGAGATCTTCTCCCTTGTCCTCCCCAAGATCTTTTCCCTTGGTTGAGATCCTTTCCCCCTTTCCCCCCGAGATCTTCTCCCTTTTCCTCCCTAGGATCTTCTCCCACCTTTCCCTGTTGAGCTCCTTTCCCCCTTTTCCCCCTAAGGCCTTTTCAGATCTTCTCCCTTTTCCTCCCTAAGATCCTTTGCCCCCTTTCCCTGTTGAGATCCTTTCCCCCTTTCCCCCCTAAGGCCTTTTCCCTGCCTGGGACCTTCTCCCTTTCCTCACTGAGATCTTTCCCCCCCTTTCCCTGTTGAGATCCTTTCCCCCCTTTCCCCCCTACGGCCTTTCCCCCCGCTGAGATCTTCTTCCTATTCCTCCTTAAGATCCTTTGCCCCCTTTCCCTGTTGAGATCCTTTCCCCCCTTCCCTTTAAGGCCTTTCCAGATCTTCTCCCTTTTCCTTCCTAAGATTGTTTCCCCCCTTTCCCTGTTGAGATCCTTCCCACCCTTTCCCCCCTCAGGCTTCTCCCTTTTCCTTCCTTAGATCTTTCCCCCCTTTCCCTGTTTCCCTTTTTTCCCCCAGATCTTCTCCCTTTCCTCCCTAAGATCTTTTCCACCCCTTTCCGTGTTGAGATCATTTCCCCCCTTTCCCCCCTAAGGCCTTTGTCCCCAGATCTTCCCCCTTTCCTCCCTAAGATCTTCCCCCCCCCCCTTTCCCTGTCCCTGCTGAGATCCTTTTCCCCCTTTCCCCCCTAAGGCCTTTCCCCCCCCTGAGAGCTTCTCCCTTTTCCTTCCTAAATCTTTTCCCCCCTTTCCCTGTTGGGCTTTCCCCCCTAAGTCCTTTTCTCCCAGATCTTCTCCCTTTCCTCCCTAAGATCTTCCCCCCCCTTTCCTCCCTAAGATCTTTCCCACCCTTTCCTTGTTGAGATCCTTTCCCCCCTTTCCCTCCCAAGGCCTTTCCCCCCCTGAGAGCTTCTCCCTTTTCCTTCCTTAGATCTTTCCCCCCTTTCCCTGTTGGCCTTTTTTCCCAAGATCTTCTCCCTTTCCTCCCTAAGATCTTTTCCACCCCTTTCCTTGTTGAGATTTCTCCCCTTTCCCCCCAAGGCCCTTTTGCCCCAGATCTTCTGCCTTTCCTTGCAGTTCCCTGTTGAGATCATTTATTTCCCCCCTAAGGCCTTTTCCTACCCTCAGTTCTTCTCCCTTTTCCTCCCAAAGATCTTTCCCCCCCTTTCCTCCCTAAGTCCTTTTCCCTGAGTTCGTCTCCCTTTTCCCCCGTTTCCCACCTAAGGCCTTTTCCCCCCAAGATCTCCACCCTTCTCTTCCCAAAGTCTTTTTCCCCCTTTCCCGTTTGAGATCCTGTCCCCCCATTGCCCCTTAGGGCCTGTTCCCCCCGAGAAAGACTTCTCTTTTCCTCCCAAAGATCTTTTCCCCCCTTTCCCCCAGATCTTCTCCCTGTCCTCCCTGAGATCCTTTCGCTGTTGAGATCCTTTCCCCCTTTCCCCCCTTCATTTCCTTCACCAGCATGGGCAACATCCCCAGCATCACTTGCATCATCCGCATCCTTGGCAGGCGCTGATGCGGATGATGCAGGTGATGCTGGCGATGTGCCGCTGGAGCTGCTAAGGATGCGAAAGCGCACCCGGCGGGAATCGAACACCCCAATGTTTTTGACAAACTGAGTTGCGCAAGCCCGCGCAATGAACAGATTTAGTGAAGCGTCTTCGAATCACCGCGTGGTACGTGGAACCCCCCCCTCCCCTGGAGCATTTTTTGTGTCCAACACGCCGTCTGTCGGCGGATATGCACAAGTCTCTGCGATCCCCCTGTGGCCTTGTGGATGTGGCACGTGTTGTGACCTTGTGTGGACGTGTTGTGGGCTTGCTGGTTGTGCTTTCTCGGGCCTTGCTGTGCTTTGCTTGCCCTGCTGCGTGCACTGAGGTAACGCCACTGGGATAGGGCTTGCTGGCCCTTTCTGTGCTTTGCCCTTGGCAAGCCCCCAACAAAACCACAGAACATACTTCAAAACCACATTGCTTGAGCAACGGCGCTGCGTTCGCGGCAGCCCGGCTCGCTTGCTCGCAAGCATCCCCACTTTCCGCCGGAAGCTACCCCCCAACGTCAACGGGCCGCTGACAGGAGTCGGGGATGTTAGGGAGCTGGAAACTTGCTGAGGATGTAGGGGTTTGGATCGCTGTGAAATGAAGTTGAGATAGGAAGCATGAATTTTCTCCCCCCCCAAAAAAAAAGAAAATATAGGAAGAACATATACAGGGAAACACGAAAGAAGAGAGGCACTCCTCCGTCCTGTTGCTTCTGTGTCCCTCCTTTGTTTTCTTTGCCCAGCTCTGCTCCCGTCTTTGCTCTTGCTCTTGGCGCGTCGCCCAAGGCGCGCGGTGGCACAAATCATCAGAGCCTGAGCCGCACAATGCGAGTCAGATCAAAACAAGCTTATGGGTGTCTGTTTTGAGGGTACTTTGTTTTCGTGGTTACGAAAGGAACACCACAAGCAGAATCACCATTATTTGGGTTACAAAACACCCACCCCGATGTCGAAGAAGTCCGCCATAGGAATCTTTTTTGTTTGCCGGGTTACCAGTGCCATCGATTTTCCCATACCACAGAAGATATCCTTAGGCGAACTTTGAAAAAAACGGCGACCAACAACTGCGGTCTTCGAGAATATCCAGAAATACGGCAGTTCGTTCCTCACGGGCCAATGTCAAGGGATTGCTGAAAGCAAGTGCCGCCGCGAGTTAGGATTCGAATCGAGGCGATGAGGATTCAGTGGCTGTGATCCCGGACAATCTGGAAATGCTGGATTTGAAGCATCAGTCCAAGGCCATGGGACAGGATTGCAAGGAGAGAACGGCTCGGGGTTGTGGGCGACAAGGACACAGGTGCATGTCAAGGCTTGGGTATAAGTTTCAATTGGGCCTCGTTCGGTTACACGCAGATTCATGCGCGTCAACCATTTTGGCAGGGGGTTCTTCGTGAAGTATTCTTGGACACTGGGGCTTCAAATTGGACTGTTTCTACGGAACACCAAAAGGAAGGCGACTGCTTGGGGTGCCCAGTTTTGTTCTGCAACTCGAAGGGCGCCCAAGGCAATGATTTTGAAGAAGCCACGTACCATCGAAGCAAGTTTGGATCGAGCAAAAGATACATTTTTTGGGGCCTCGCAAATCAGCTCAAATCCAGCAGAGTAAGAGGGTCCGAAGCCTTGTAAAGGTGTCGTTAAATGATTGGCTTGCATGAGGTTTGATCCAGCTCTTGTACTTGAGCAATACTCTTTTGAGCTTTGGTCCCACCTTTGCTATGTCTCAAAATAGGGACTTGGACCCCAAAATGGCAGTTTGCCTTTTGGCTTTAAACACGTTGATCAAATACCCGCAAAACACAGCGACTTCGCATACGCCCTGAACTACACCCCGGTTGACATGTTCCCTTTCTTTATCCCCAGTTTCGAAGGAAGAACCCAAAACCATAGATGTGCAGTTTGGTTTTGGTGGAAATAGATGGGTTCCGCTGGTTTCAGTTTGGAACCCACGAGGGTGGAGACGGACTGGAGATTGTTTTCCCCGCCTTTTTAACAAACCTCGGCCAGGCCCTGGAGAGGTCGCTGTCCACCCTGGACGTCACAGTGTCGGGGGCTGAGAGCGAGCCTGCAAACTGCGCATGTCGAAAAGGATCTTCCCTACAGGGGTAGTTGATTTGCTCATTTTTTTTGTTTTTGAGGCTGTTTTTCGGTTGGTTAGAGGGTCCCCGTTGATGTGCTTGTTCTTCGGATTTGCAAACATCCCCCAGAAGGGGTGTTCGAATTTTGCTTTTGGTTGGCTTAAAGGCCAGCCATCGCCGATTCACGTGCGACGAGTGTCCCGAAAAGCAAAGCTTTCGGTTGGGCTTGTCTTAAAGCACGGTCCCCCCCAACGGTGGAGAACCCCGCCCTTTGGCTTTCCTTCAAAACCACCCCAAAAGGGCACCTCAGAAAAGGACACACCCAGTTTATAACCCAGGAAACATGCAGCGCTCAGTGGGATCCCAGGAATAAAGTCGACCTGAGTGCATGGGGCCAGGTTTGGCCCCATTGGTTTGGACAATCATTCCCAGTAAAGCTGGCAGGAGCTTTTACAGTTTTTGTTTCTTTGCAGATAATGCAACTTCGAAGATGACCTTTGTCTATCGTGAATGCCAGCAGGAATAAATAATTCACCAAGCCGCTGGCAAACCGTGCAAAAATGTAGGTCTCTCAAAGGAACCAACCTTGAACCCAAGGAGAACCCGCATGCCATGGGTATGTCTTGTTAGAGGGTCTCCTTTTGTGTAGTTTTGAGGGTCCAACCTTAAAAGAAACACACACACACACACATACTCCCCCCTATTGCAGGTTTCCCTGGAGCAATTAACCCCTCCCTCCCTCCCTCCCTCCCTCCCTCCCTCCCTCCCTCCCTCCCTCCCTCCCTCCCTCCCTTACTCCAACTGGGTCCCTGGACGACCATATCCCTTGGTTGCATTCTTGCTTGCTTGCTTCCTTGCTTGCTAGCTTGCTCGTTTCCCTGCTTGCCGGAACGCAGTGCGAAAAACAACACGTTGAGGTGGAAAACAAATCCCCGTAAAAAAGAAGAAGCTCACTCAACGAAAAAGGGGTCTGCGGGACCCAACAAACGAGCAATGTTGTATCATTTTTCCGCCAGACTCAAGTTTTCCAGCTTCCTGACGTTCTTGGCATCTGGAAAGTTGACCCTGGATGAATAACCTCCCATCCAGCGGCAAAGCAACCACCTTTGCGTGGTATCTACCGTTTATATACACATTATACATACATGGTGGCATCGTATGGTTGTCCCGCTCAACCCCTGGTAGTGGAAACCATTTGAGAGACTCCTTCCCTGGCACCTTCCTGGGAGGGCACCGAAATGGGTGTGCTTTGCTTGATATCTGCTTGGGGTGCATAAAGAACTGGAGTTTCCCACATCTATATTCCGGTTTTTGCGACTCGAGCGCGACGCGAACGCGATGCTCAAGTGACCGGTCCCCGGCTGAGGACGCGGGACCGCTTCGCTCAGTGGTTGGCCCACGAGGACTTCGTGGAGACCTTGGAGGGCGCCTCCGTGGACACCTCCATCCGCGCAAAGCTCAGATCGGAAGACTCCAATCCGGCTCCGGCTCGTGCTTTGGGACTTGAGAAGAAAAAATGTTGGGGTATTTTGGCTGTTCTTCCTACGATTGGCAAAGGGATGGTCGGGCCGTAGGGTGGGTTCCCTCGGTTTTTCGTTCCGTGAAAGTGGCTGGGATAGAGAATTGGGATTGGAAAGGGATGGAAAAGGGGATGGGAATGGGGATTGGAATGGATTGGAAACTGTACAAGCTGGGTGGAAAAGGGATAGGGGCCAGAAAAGGTTTCCTGGGTGTCCAGTCGGATAGGACTTCAGGGGAATTCTCCTTGAAGAGCGGGGTTCCTGTATTTTCCTGAAAGGAGTTGCAACCCATGACTCGTTCATGGCACATGTTGACCGGTTCTGGGATATCTTTGTCTGAAAGTGCTTGAGTTGTCTCAAATCAACCTATCGGGGATGATATGTGGTGAAAGGAGACCAAGTATTTTCGGCCATGGCACAAACCCATTTGGGTCAGCGGTTTTCTTTTCGGGCTGCATTTTCATTCGGAACGACCTAAGTGTTTGGGCATGAATCCCCGAATTTCGATCTCTTCGGGCAGCAAAGGACGAGCTGATCGCCCCGCGGCGCTGAGGCACCCAGCTCTTCGACATCTTGGACGCGGACAGCGGGGGCCTGCTGAGCATCGACGAGCTGATCTCTGGGCTCATGAGCATGCGAGGGCATGTCACCAAAGGCGACCCGTCAGCAGAGCGGGAAAGTCACAGTGTGTAACGATTTCAAGGGGATCCGGCCCATTTTTGGTGTGAATCCAAAGAATCGCTACGTTTTGGACCAACTGTTGGGAAACAAAGGGCTTTTCCATTTTTTGAGCCAGAAGGTGGTCGACCTTTTTGCTCAGGGAGAAGCAACCCAGTACAGTGGGGTGAAAGTCGCTGGCGTGTCGGGTGAAAGTAGATGGCACGCCATCTACTTTCACTCCGGTGTATGCCTGTGAGAACTTTCAGGCCGCCTTGGGGCTCCGGCCGTTCTTTGGGCGTTTCAGGTTGAAAAGACCCGAGAGCGTGTCGAACCCGGTGGTTGGTATGCGTTCGAAATGAGGCGACATCATTGCCATGAGCCTCAAGGTCCGGTACGTGTCGCAGCAGGTGGAGATCTTGAGCAACGGCGAGCAGCCCCAGGTGCCCAGCAAGAGGAGGAGTCTCACCGAATGAGTGCAGGGCCTTCGTCCAAAAGGAACCAGGCTCAGCGCTTGGGCCCGGCGGCCTTGAAATTAGATCCGCGCAGCAATGGGGTCTCTCTCTCTCTCTCTCTGTGTCTTGGCCAAATGCCAAAAGGACGGTCTTCCAAAAGAGGTCACTGCCATCACTTTTCCGCCATTTCCCCGAATCACCGACGGCCATCGGGTTGCATCAGTGGGTTGCGTATGTTGAGGCAGGCGCGAGTGGAGCTCCGTCCAACCCCAGGCTGCCGCAAGCACGCAGTTGCGTGGGGTTTTTGTAAAGTGGGCCAATCCTGAGAATCACTCACTCTCGAAACAAGTACCCAATGGGATGTGGTCCGGGCTTTGATCAAACAGTGGAGGTACATCAGGCAAGGGGGCCAGAGGGGCCAACTTGAAGTCGATTTCTCCATAAAAGCCACGTGTTTGGGTGGCCGGCCACTTCTGGTCTTCCGGAACCATGGACCGCCGCTCCCATTTTTTCAACTTGTCCGGAGTCCTTGGGATTGCGATGCTAGGCAGTCCCAGGCTCAGGAGCCGCAGGGCCCTTTGGCTGGCGATGGCGTCGAAACGCCCCGAGTTGCGGTGCGTTTTCGAAGACTCAAGGCACTAAGGCACTAAGAGTGGTTTGACTCGTTGACATGGAGATCTTGACAGGTTTCGTCTCGCAACCGGTATTCTCCAAGGCGAATGTTGCTGAGCGTGTCGTTATCGGAGCAGATCCAGTGGGTCAGTGTATCTGAGGTGGCTGAGCATGTAAGTGGGGAACACCCTTCAAAGTGGTTAGTGGACCTGCATCCCCATGCCAATGATATCCACCAAAATGTCCGTTTTCAATTGATTTATCCAGCGCTATTGTAGTTGGCATCGCGAAGCTGAACATCTGTGAATCGGAGTGCTTGCGTTGATGACTCCCTCGCAGTTTAACGTGGAACCCCCAGAACTCAGTTGTGGAGGAGTATCCTTTTAGGAAATGCACCTACAAATGTGGGTTCCGCGCCAATTGCAGGGGAAGAGATGCTGTAGATGGCTGGAGTTCCAGCACGCGAGAATTGGCCCGCGGCAGGGAGTTGGCCCGCACAAGCAAACTCCAAGCGTCTTGAAAGGGGAAGCTCGCCCTTGAACAAGTGGATATCGCAAAACGGGCTCCATTGAGGACCCACAACCACAAAAGATAGAGCCATCTTCGCTTGGGGAGGCTCTCCTGAAGCAAAGCCCTGCCGCGCTTCCGCCCTTCGCAAATCGTGAAGAGGCGCGATTCAGAAATCGAAATCGCATGGGTCGCATCAACACTTCTCGCCATCCGCAAAAGGCAGTCGAAGAATGGGGGGGCTGGGGCGGGTTTGGCCGAATTTGTGTGGACTGGAAACACCGGGGTTCTGTGTCCAGACCACCTTTCTGCATGTTCCCGCATGGCCACCCTAAGTGATAGGATAAAGGGAACCACCCCAGGTTTCTGACTTTTGCAACTGTATCCAGCTAGACCTTTGTGGGCAAGACTTGTCCCTATCTTCCCCTGCTTCTATGCATAAATGGGCATGGTCTTCAATTGGGAGCCCTGGAATAAACCACTTTTTCAGGGGTTCCCCATTAAGCTTCATAGCCAGATGACTCGTAAGGCAAGACCATTCAGGGAGCGGAACCTCAGCTGTTGGGTTATGATGGATTGTTTGTCCAAAGAATGCAAATCGGGAACAGGGTTCTCTCTGTAATTGTTGCTTGGTTGACTATCTCCTACATTGAGCGAAGCGGCAGTGAAGATGGTGACAAAGGATTTCAGACAACCAGGTACCCTGAGGAGAGAAGCAGTTTGTTCAGGCTCCCGGCAATGAGCTTGCACCGAAGATCGACAGGTTTGATGCCATCTCTGAGAGCTACGTTTTCTTTTTTGGGTCTGTGCCGCTGATATATATATATATATATATATATTACCTGGCCCCGGTTTGTCCTTCATTTTTGGTCCGACCTTGATTTCGGGGGAGAATACGGCCCTGTTAATAAATAAATGAATAAGAAAAAACACCTTTTTGCTCAAAATACGTTTTTTGCTTTTTGGGTATCCTTATTGTTCAAACGAAGGCCCACAGACCAACCCATGTAGCAGCTGCACCTGAGGCCCTTGCCTGTTTGCTACCCCATTGCAGCCACGTGTTCGAGAACTTAGGCTTAGGAACTGAGGCATATGACCGATTGGACACCCAACAACACATACAAACGGGAGCAAACAACTAGTGCAAGAGGATATTCGTTGAAGAAAGGCTGAAACTACAGTATGCCAAAGGATAGCGTTGGGTGGTGGCCAACACGCAGTATGCCAAGTGCATCAATCCCTCAAAAAGTCATTCGGCATTTGCCCAAATTTGCAACATTGAAAGCGAAAAAGCCAAAGGGTCAGAATACGGAGCCAAGAACCTGTTTTTTTTTGGTCCTTCAGAAATAAAGGTCTAGGAGGCCCCAGGTATAATATATATATATATACATACTGGAATGTTTATACAAGTTATAGAACACGTCGACCAAGCTGGGTTTCGTGCATAGACTCCTTTTTCCACAAGGATTGTAGTTTTCCAAGAGGGCCCTCTGCACCAGGCCAAATTTTGTTCGGAGGGTATATAAAGGGGATTTATGGGTGCTTGGAGTGGCTGCACGCGGATTTGGCGCAGCTTGCTGGCCCAAGGAGCAGTTCCAAGCTCAGGCGTTCCCAATGGAGGTGATTCCTCATACTCACAGACTCACAGGGTACAAACCCTAAACCTGACCTGACTCTTATGATCTGCTAGCCTTTTGGAGAATGCCTCTTACAGATTCGCAAGGAATAGAAGGTCTGGAGGCTACGAGTGAGCAGCACCCAGTTGATACAGGGATTTGGGCATCACTCTCAAGCCACGTGTTTTGGCAATGTCTTTTACACAAGTCCATGGATGCGCGAGGTTTCAACAAATTGGGACTGCTTGTTGCGCAGTGTCTGAGGGAAACGAGGGCAAACCAAGCAAAAACACTTTCTTTTCCTCCTCAGGAGGGTAGCAACATCTCGATGGCGTAACTTAAAGACGATGTCTTTTAGACTCCGCCATTGTGAACATCCGGGTAGCGTCCTTTTCTCTTTCCTTGCATGCGGGTTTCTTGTTGAACCAAGCAGGGGCACCCACTTTGGCGGAAATTAGTTTCTTGCTTTGCAGTCCAAAGCTGGCCGGCCAACGGCGCCGCTCCTCCGGTTCTGCCGATGGAGATTTCTGTTTTGCCCCAGGAGACGGGGCCTGAGCCAAATGAGCATGCGATGGGCCATTTGCCCCACCCAACAGAACTCCACGCCCGTCAGCCTCTATTCGCCCAAGGCGATCTTTCAGTCGGTTCTAGCAGCACCAAGAACACAAACCGGAAGTCAACCCAAAGTCAGACAACTCTCCCTGAAGCTGGACCCCTTTTCCTTTTGGCTTGCCGTCGTCAAGATTTGAGAAGGATTTATCAGTGGCGTTTTCCGCGTGGCATCTGTGGGCCATGTTTTCGTTTTTGGAAAGAACATTGCAGTGACTCTTTGCAGATGGGCGTTGAACGAGAAGGAGGTCGTGCTAACAACGATTTCAAGATGTTTCAACACGACAGGGGTTGGCCTGGTTTCGGACAGCGAGCATGGCAGGAGCAACTCGCCAGCAGGTTCCACGCGCATTTGGAGACGCTTTTGGGTGACTTCACGGAGCTCCAACACCAGGTACTGTTCCTGAGCCAGGAGAACAATTGCCGGAAGACTTGGGTTTTGAGTGCGTTTTTCTGACGCCAAAGGGGAGCTCCTTTTCGAAGTGGACCAACTAGCCACTGCCTTGTGTTCTGCTTTGTCTTTTTTTGGCTCAAAGCACAATGGCGAGGAGCGAAGCCAGCTGGAGCGCGAGCTGGCGACGCTCAGAGGCGAAACTGGGGCGAAGGCCGGCGGGCCCCCCGGGAACCAGAAGCCGATTGCGCCGCCGCTGCAGCCGGTGGCGCTGAGGGAAAGCACGCCCCCCGACTGCGAGTCCTATCAGTCGAATGACATCCAGGAGCGAGTTGAATGCGAACATGCGAAGGGGCGTCTGTCTCAAAATAGAAAACTCTGAAGAATAAAGCAGAACGCGGAACTGAAAGAAAACCTGCTGTATTTCGGGAAGGGATCGGACTCAGGAGCTGAGTCGAGGGGCTGGAGAACCTGGCGAGGAGAAGGAGGAGAGGCAGATGTCGGATGTCTCTGGATCTTTCTCTGGCCACTGGGCAATGAAGCTCAGATTGGACCGGGGTGCAACACATGGGGACCCCCAAAATGCTCGTTTTCCGTTGTAGACAAACCAGTGGCTCCTCTTTTGTGAGGCTTTCATGGTTGGTTTAAATGCAAATGTTGACAAATACCCTAATATCCCATATGGAACCAGGTGAACCCCAAACCAAAGGCTTGGAGGCATTTCTGGGTGGACATGCTGTGTCTAATGCTTCGTGTCCAGCCCGAATTTGCTCGGCGAGTGCTGCATCGTGCTTGGTATCCTTGTGGTTTTGCTTTCACGCCCTCTGCATTTATTGTGCAGGCTAGGGACACTCATATTGTGCCATCCCTATGTCCAAGATACATCTGACTGCAGAAAAATGCGCGGTTGCCGCAGGTAGGTTTCCTGTTGGTCTGCCAGGACGCTCCCCAAAACCACCCAGATTCTCGGCCGCCGTTGCGAGTCACTGCAACCGAGGACCCCACATGAAGCCGGCGCTGAGCTTTGGGCAGGTGCTGAAAATTGTGGCCCACACCGGTCCGGTCTTCATCATCGTGCGGCTCAGCAAAGGGCTCCTGGGTGGTTCTCAACATGGATTTTGAGCCTGGGGATGGCTTTAAAGGTGAACCAACCTATTTTTTGTTTGAAACATCCTTCTGTGTCCCAAACATCACCCCAAAATGAAGCTCAGTGAAAACTGGCGGTGATGTCTATGGTTCCATGGACCTGGCAGCGGGTCAGGGAAATGCGGTGGCAAGCGCACGCGTAGAACATGAGTGGGGTTGTCCACATCTTTTTGGCGGTCCCTTTTCTGTATCCCTTCAAGGGGCACAAGGCGGCGTTTGGGTCCAAAAGGGGCTATACTTTTGGGCGGAAATTGATTGTGGTCATCGTGTGGCTTATTGGTTGTCGGACATGCCCTTTTTGCGAGGCTCGCATTTTTCATGCATGCTCACGTGAATGAGAATGTATGTGTGCGGCTCTCTCTCTCTCTCTGTCTCTGTCTCTGTCTCTCGTCTCTCGTCTCTCGTCTCTCGTCTCTCGTCTCTCGTCTCTCGTCTCTCGTCTCTCGTCTCTCGTCTCTCGTCTGTGTCTGTTTGTGTCTGCCTGTGTCTGCCTGTGTCTGCCTGTCCGCGTCTGTCTCTTTCTGAATATTTCCGTCGGTGTATGTCTTTGTTTGCGTTTGTGCGTGTGCCTGTTTGTCTTGTGCGTGTGCGCATGCCAGTGTATGTGTGTGGGTTGGGGTGTGTCTGTCTTTGTGCACTATCCGTCCTGATTAATTGCAACGGGGTTGAGGGGTACTTGGCAACCGAATTAAGTCATGATCATGAGAATTTACCGCGCACTTATTTAGGCCGTTTTGCTATGTGCAAAGAGCGTCGGAGGATGAACACCTTGGCCATGGGTATCGCCGTGGACAACTACCCGGCGAGTCCCGCTTGGGCGTACCTGGAGCTGTTCTTCGTACCTTGCTCGGAAGAAGCCATCCAAACGTGAAAGCTGTTTGGACACATTGGAATCCACACCCGCCACCCACTAGCACACGCCAACGAATCCGCACGCCCTGGAATCTCAGTTTTGGTTTGTGCCGCCTTTGCGTCAAAAGTCCGACCCCTCAGAACTCCCCTGCAAATCATCAACCAGAACAGGCTATCCTTTTCGTCACAGACCATTAGTTTGGGTAGGACCCTCCTTTGATCTGCCTGTAGAGAATTCGGGCTGAAGGTTGCCACTTTGACTCCAAAGGAGTCCTCTTGAAATGGAGTGGGATTGAAGCACTTTGGTATAGGAATTTGCAGGCATTCTCAGAAGCATGTTATGATTCTCCAGGCACCATGCCCGAAATCGCCTCCAGCCGCGATTTTGCCGAAATGGCGAAATGGAACCTTACTGCGGCTGATTTGTTTTGTGACATCCAAATCTTTCGACATGAACCACACCTCAGCTCTTGACCGAACATTTGTCGAACGACAACTTTTTTGATTTCCTAACCACGACTCCAGTCTTGGTGGCAATTTTGCTTTGATCTGTTGCCACCAGCATACCAGCATGGAACCTGTTCGGAGGTCCTAGGATCACAGTTTCCTCTATTGGGGAATGTCCTGGGAGGTGGAAGCGATTTGGCCTGGTTGCTTAGGATTAGGAGATTAGGCAATCCCCCACCACTTTGACCAACCTATTGCCCAAAGAGCCCCGGCCGGGAAGAGCCAACAAAGCAACGTTTTGAGGGGCCACACCAAACATACCCATGAACAAAATCCGTGCTAGGCACCAGTAGGTGGTTTGTCAACCAGTATTCATGGATATTTTATCCATCCATACTACCGCGAAGCCGATTTTGTCCATCTACGGTTGTTTGGGGTGGTTTGGAAGCCTTTCTGAGAACACCGTCTCCAGGCGTCGCACGCCTACCAACCGTGAAACGGAGTCCTTAAATAACTTGTGACTTGTTTTCGGCTTTTGCGACTGGGGAAAGCCGTGGGTGGCTGTCAATGCTGCTTTGACCTAAATCCGAAGCGGGCGTCGCTTGGAATCCGGCGCTTTGCATCCATACTTGACGACCGACGTCAAAACGAATCGGAGCAACGACTCGAACATGCAAGACACGATCACTCCTCGCTAGCATCCATAAAACCACCGCCCCATTGCTATCCATCAAACCTGGCTCGTTTGATTTCGACATTTCAGCATCCCCTGCAGTCTTTTGGTCGGATCGAGGCACTGTGCTACTTGTTGGAGTTCCACGTGAAGGTTCGACACCTGGGCCTGAGAGGCTACTTCTGCGGCCAGGATGCCAGGCGCCTGGCCGGGCCGACAAAAGGCCCCACCCGTGTCCTAGGGTTGTCTCAACCCTTCCCCATCACAAGCACCACAATACCGGTATCCTCAGAAAAGGACACACCCATATTTCCGCTTTATGCCCTGCACAAAACGAAAGCTCACTCAACATGGCGACCCAAAGGGTCATGTTGAGCCGGGATGTTTAAAGCGGGCAGAAGGGAAAGGATGTGTGGCGATTTCAAACTGCAATTGCCCGCCGACGACTGTTTGAATGCAGGCATTGTTCGGCCGAGGTTTGGTCAGAATATATAGGTTTGTTTGTCTCTTTGTCTGTTTGTTCTTTGTGTGTTCAGCTTGTGTGCGTGTTGCTTTGAGTTTAAGTCAGCCTGCAGCAGACCGTGGGATGTCGGCATGCTCCTCCTCGCGAGTCACAAATTAGTGACCCGAATTTTGATTTGGCACCAGTCTTTAGCATGTTGAAACTGTTGAAACTGCTGCCTTTTTGTGCCCCGGAGAAAGTGAAGACTGTTGAGGGGTTCCCCAAACGACATTGCGGGGGGTTTCCCTTGAAGCCACCATTTCATTTCAGTATGTCACTGTTGTTGACCCAGTTTTGAAACGCAGCTCTGTAGCCAACAGTCTTTGCCCTGTGAGATGGAACATCTTCGATTTCTTCTGCCTGCTGCTCTCGGTATCTGACGTGATGCTGGTTTTCCTGGTCATGGCGGGGGCAGTGAATTTCTCCATTGGCTCGGCCTCTGTGATCAAGGCAAGACAGTTGGTCGGTAAAAGGCGCTCATCCATGATGAAAGCTCAGTTTTCATTTGGGCGCTGCCAACACTTTCGTGAGGGAGGGGACTCAAGCGAGGCCCTCGAGAGACATGTTTTGTCCCCAGAGGTCTAAATATCACCTTTCTGTTGCCATGTTGAATTCGGGGTAGTCACACAAAAAACAAACTCTGACATCCACAAGTAACGGACAATTTTCAACCATACAAGGCCTGAAACCCACATTGAACATTTGACTCATCACCTCTTGGTTGCCGCCTTTCAAATCCGTTTTTAAAGGAGATATCTGAGTCATGGTTAGTTTTTGCGCAATAGTTGTTAATGCTTTCAAAGGGAATTCCAACAATCATGAATAGTTCTTTGTGAGGTGACCACGGCCCACGTCTTTGGAGTTTTGGCCATAGGGCAATTGAAGCTGCATGCGTGAGCCACCAGTGCAAAGAACAACTCCTGATGATTATTTTCAGAGGGGACTTCAAGGCGTCTGTCTCTTTTTGAGAACGCGCTTTGGGAGGGTTTTAAAGGGAAACCAACAGAAAGAATAATCCCCTGAAAAACATAGGCACGTTTGGGGTCCGCCTGCTTTAACGTTTTCCCCCATGCGCTCAAAGCTAGGGTGACCAGAGCAGCTCTCCAGAGCAGCGGGGTCGGCTGGGGCTCGCCTCAGAAGTCCGGGCTAGAGATACCACCTGGGCGTATTATTTTCTCTTGTTTTTGTTGTTTTTTGCCGGGAGTTTGTTGGAGGCATGCCCTATTTTAGGAAACGCCCATTTACGCTCAACCCCTAAGACATCCCGGATGTATATTTGATCATTTACATACATGCATATATACATGTATGATACATGGGTAACGGGGTTCTGTTCCTCTTCCTCCTGCTGCTGCTGCTGCTCCTCCCACCCCATGAGTGACAGGTGGCCCGCCTTGCGCGCCTCCTGCGGGTGATCCGCACGCTGAGCTTCGACATCTTCGCGGATCTGCGGCTGACGCTTGGCCGAGCCGAGCTTTCGCCGGGTTTCGCCGGGGATTTGCATGGGTTTTTAGTTTTCTGAACCGACCTCTACCTCCCCTGCAATGGGCATCCAGGATGAATGAACCCCTGGTTGATTCTTTTTGGGAGTACCCAATAGAGGGAATCCGGATCACTTTTGGGGCGAACACCTACCTGAGCATCCATCAGCTTCTTTTTGTGTATTCCTGTGGCCTGCGACTTAGCAAATGGCTCTTTATGAAGGTTCCGTGCAGTCTGGCCCTGGCTTTCATGGCAGGTGCAACAAAAGGGGACCTTTGGACATTTACCCACCAAAAGTCAGACCTTTTACTCAAAGAGGCACCGTTTAAGCTGCAGGTTCCAGAGTGCAGGAACATGTCACAGAAGCAAGCCTGGAGCTATGTACCGCAGTACTCCTGGCACATCAATCTTCGAGGTCTCAAACCCACAAATCTGCGGCTTCAGAGACTTCCATGCCTCAAGTGCGGCCTTCGTGGCTATCCCTTTTTGGGGTTATCTTCTGGGGGGGGAGGGTTCTCCCGTCAGGTTTGGACAAAATCACCCAATTCGTCTAAGGTGATTTGGGCTCGGGACAGGGGGACTTGAGCCTGGCAAAAGCAAGACACAACAAAGCAAGACACAACAAAGCGCTCACCATTTCCCATGTGCCTTCGGAGAACCGCATATTTTGATCGTGGCTCAGACCACCATGAATCTTGAATTGTTGGAACACCCTGGACATAAGCTTCCCATGTGAGTGATGTCAAGCAGTCTGGTGACTGTTAAACTGTCAGAGGCCATTGGGGACCATTTAGGCCATGACTTTTTCAGGGTTCCCAGAGCTATTGAGCAATACAAGAGGCAAAATCATTACTAACATGATTCTCCTCTGATCATGACTTTGTCTTTGTTATGTTCTGACACTCCACACAAATCAGTCCTCTTTGTTTTCTTTAACGGTGATCCTTGCGAAGTTTGTGCGATTCCATCCGTATGACGATCTTGGCATGTTGAACAAACCCATCCCAGGATCCTACTGGGTGTGCTCTCTGGCTTGCGCGTGCTCTTTTGGGCGATTGCGGCAAGCTCAGTCTACAAAAGAACGCGGCGGTTCACCAGGCAAAATGGAGGATTCTTGGGTAAAAGGGATGCCCTAAATTCTGCAAGTAGGGAACCCTGCTGTTCGCTGCAGTTTACCAGGGATTTAGTGGGTGGATGTGGTTGGTTCACTTGCAGGACAGGGACGCAACAAAAGGCATCCCAAGAATTAGCTGAGCGACGGAGCATCAAGCCAAGGGTTTTGCAGCTCTATTTCCGCAACTTGAGAGGTGGTTTCAGAATGCACCCTTTTGGAAAGGCCACTTTCAAGAGATTTGGCAAGGTAAAGTTGATGGATGAAGTCCTGTTGATAAGTGCTTCGTGCCGAAAATCAATGAACAAGTTGAATCCATCCCAGAGGGTGCAAACCGGAGTTGCCGGTTTCGTGTTCATGCCAGTGACCCTGCTTTGCCAACCCCGCCATTTGTTTTTTTGAGAATCTACTGTACCTACTCCTTGGTGGGCTTGGCGTCCAGAAAACAGGTTGGGTCCCCTTTGTTGGTATGTCACAAAATAGAAACCCCCTCAAAATGGCGAGTGCTCAAAACCTTTAAGCAAGCACCAACACAAGGTTTCCCTTTAAACCAACCCCGACAAGGTACCCGGAAACAGCCACCGGGGTGGCATTTTTGACTACCCCAAGCGAAACTAACCACCCAGCTGATCCTAAAAGGACAAAACCGCACGCCTTTTGCGCCTGGAGTTGCGTAGAGCGGTTTGTTGCACCTCTCGAGGTGCTCCTCCTGCTGCTGATCTACGTCTTTGGGATCGGCATGGCGACCATAGCGGACGCGGAGGTGCGGACGAATGGGCTTGTGCTTCTTGCTTGGGCAGCCCTCCCTGTGTGTGTGTGTGTGTTTGTGTGTGTGTGTGTGTCTGTTTTTTTGCGGGACCTTTCTTTTAGGTTGAATGAACGGAAAACCAACACAACAACCCCCGAATTTCTGCTTGAGATCTACTCGAATGGGCTCAAACGTGGAACTTGTGATTCAACAGCTACCGTGGAAGATGGGGAGGGGGGGTGCACGCACGCTGCAAGCAGCAAAGCGAGGTGTCACGAGATGTTTGATCTTGTTTCCAAACATGGTACCCCAAAAATGGCTGGTTGCCATGAGCTTCTTTTTGGAAAACCATCCGTGAAAGGAAAACCATCATCAAAGGATGAACGTGTTCCCAACTAGGGGCACCCTCCCAACTGGTCTTCGATCTCAATCCCAGTTCAGTTTACGCAACACCGTAGATGGACAGAACTCTGCGTCTTTGTCCCAGCGTTCATGGTCTCCCAACTGCAGGATTTTTTCCATTCGCAGTATGGCTATTTTACTCTTTTTGTCCTGTTCTCGGTATTTCTCGTATTTTCGCGCTGTTTTCTCGTTTGTCACGTTTTCTCTGACCAACAGGCCTTGCTCACTTTCATGCCGCACGGTTTTCCTCGGCAGGATGAGTTCTCCACGCTGCCAGCGAGTATGTTCACCATCTTTCGCTGCCTGGCTGAAGCTGTTGATCCCGTTTTCGTTTCCCTTTCAGTGGTTTTTGGTGGTCGTTTTCGGTAGCGGTTTTTGACGGTCGTTTTCAATGGTTAGGATAGGTTTGGGCTGGGTTTGCGGGTGGGGTAGGGCCGTTTTTGGGTTCGTCCAAGGAGCGGGATCCCACTTGACAACTGAGAAAGTTGCTCGCATAGCGATAGCTTGGGCAGCACATGGGGGACCTCAGTTTCCCGCAAAACTCAAATTTCTTTGGGGAAAGTGATTTGGGCTCATTTGATTCCCCGATTAATGGTTAAGCTATGTGTGGTCGACATTTGTTTTACTACTGGCTCGCAAACTTGTCTCTGAAGTGCAACGCATGCAAGCAGCAAGTGTTTGACACCCACTCCGAGTCTCGCAGAGCGGAGCTGACTGATTGACTGATGGGCCGCCCTAGTGCTCAGAGAGCGGTCATAGGCCCTAAACCGGCAGGTGGACATGGGGAGAGCGTGAGCTCGCAGCCGATGGTCAACATGTCAACATGCCTCATCTTCTGTTTGGATTCTAGGCAATTCACATGAATCAGTCGTCGGAGACTTCTAAAAGGAAAGCTGAACATCTTAACCTGGGAACCATTTTCGGGTGGAGTAACCCGGGTCTCAGGATGTATCGGTGGGGCACATTCTAGTACCATTCGCTTCCTTGAAAACCTGCCGAAATGTCAGGAAACGCCTTTGCCAGACTGGTTGCATCTGATGCCTAAGGATGCCTCACTGAAGGATGCGGAGCCCTCAGCATGAGCTTCGGGAGCCTTCACAACAGGATCGATTTCGACCCTTCCCGAAATGGGGACGGATGGGGGCCTTATGGGCAGCAGACAATTTTATTGGTAGAGTACTTTTGCTTTCGAGATGGCGGGGAGCCCAAACTTCCCAGAAACCGCGGGACTACCCCATTCTCACATATCCTCTTGGGGACGAACAACTATTACCCATAACTGATATGTATACGTGTGATTTTTGCCAGGGGGACTAACACAAATAGATCGGTCAGGCCGCTCAAAAAGTGGCCATATGTTTTTTTTTTTCTTTTTGAGGGGCACCTAGCTTTGGTACGTTGTCTTTGAGGGAAACCAAAGGCACATAGCCCTGTTGAAGGGTACGGGACAATCCCCTTGCCCCACTGCGGAACGAACCGGTCTTTTGATTCTCATTGGGTTTTGGTTATGACTCATATTAGGTCTGTCACGAAAGTTGGGAACTCTTCCTGGGTAGTTTTGAACGCCAACTGAAAGGAAACGACTTGAAAACTCTCAAATTTCGGAAGCTCTCATTGTGCAAAAACACTACCCAAGTTGCTCGAAAATACTTCAGAGGACGCAAGTTGACAATCGCCTATGTGACCTTGTGCCTGCTGCATGTTGCCCACTGGGCAGCATGAATTCCACAGCCAAATGGAACCCGCCCTTGGGGCCTTGACTCTTTGGGTTTCGACAAAAGCAAGCAAAGCAAGGAGAGCTTTTAGAACCACTTTCTGTCATAGGACCTCTCCTTTTAAGTAATACAGCAGTCACACAAATGGCGGGAAAACACACCACTACACCAGGATTATTTTCCACAACCATGGGCAAGAATCAGATTAGCAAATAACCAAGTCATATCACCAGTTCATCAAACAGAAGGTTTCCTGGCTTTTGATATATCTGCTTGCGTCCCCTCCCGAGGCACCGCTTACGATGGCACGCCCTTGCCGGAGAAGCTCCGGAGGAACACCTTCGCAAACTCCGGAGGCGGGAGTTGCAGAGGTGAAGACAAGGAAGAAACAGCTACGAGTGGAAGCTTACTCCCCTGCTAACTTAAAATGGTGGCTTTTGGAGTTTGCCCATATCGTGCTGATGTGGGGTCCATGTCAAGCTGTAGAGAGGGTGAGTGTGGGACAGGCCCGTTGACAAGAAGTGCGGCAAGCAACACACCTTTTCGATTCTTGCTGTAGGTGTTGGACAGACTCCTTCAACAACAGCTGTTGATTATGACTCATTTGACTGCCAAACCTGATGTTTTGGGTGCCAAAACAGGCTTTGGCCAAATGGGGATTTTGGCAATGTTTTCTGCCACCTCAACAGCTCGGATCGCCAAAAGGAATCGAATTAAAAGGAGTTGAATCCTGAGTTTTCCAAGGGCGTGCATCAGCTGTTGGCTTGTGCAGCTTTGGGTTGAGTTCCATCCAACACTCACACTAAGCATAAATTCAAGCCTACGCCAACCTTAAACCTGTCCGTAGCCCAATTATCAAAGGAGGTTTCAGAGGAACTTCGGTGTCCTGGTGTTAATTTGGCAGATTTGCGCACAGACAAGATGAAAGAAAGAGTGAGTGCGCTCGGGAATAGAAATCGCAACAACGAGTCCGGGTTTCAGCGTCTTCGGATGGCTGAAAGGTACATCGGTTGCGACGCCTGACGGACGGCGGGCTCGGGACAGGCTCGGGACGGGCTCGGAAAGGTCTCGGACCCAGGACCCTTGACAAGGACGCTGGCACTTTTCGCGACTTGGGTTGTGTCAAGGCGCAGCACTCTGGAAACCTGGCGTAAAGAGCGGAGCGCTTTGCTAGATGGGTGTTCATCTCGTGACGGGCACGACACTTTGGCAGCTGGCAGCCTAGTATTTCTTGGCAGATGCAGCACTTTTCGCAGACTCAGGCATGACAGGCGCAGCACCTTGGCAATGCTGGCGCGGATGTGTTGCAAATTCTATTGGCAGGGACGTGCGAGCTGTCATATGCAGATGTAGTGGCAATCGGGTCTCTTTCGCAAGTTCAAGCGCAGATTCTGTGGCAGCCAATGCCAGGTGCAGATTTCATGACAGGCTTGCAAAGTCAGGTGCAGATTTTGTGACCAGCGCAGCGCTTTCAGGTACAGATTTCGCGGCGCGCGGCGGTTTCTCGATGTCAGGTACAGATGATTTCGTTGCAGGCGCCTCGCTCTCGCAAGGTCAGGTACAGATATCACGGCAGGAGAAAGCGCAAAGAGAGCTACTGGATAGATAGTCAGCCGGATCTCGATAGACAGACAGATAGGTAGACAAGTCGATGGATAGGTCGATTGATAGACAGATGGATGGCTAGGCTTGCTGGTGACGCATAGCCTAAATGAACAGGTGTCTAGATAGATAGTTAGATACACAGATATACAGTGATAGATTGACAGACAGAGATACGTAGAGAAAGAGAAGAGAAAGTGAAAGTGGAAGAGAAAGAGAAGTTTGCGAAAATTGAGAAAATTGAGAACATTGCGAGAGAGAGAAAGAGAGAAGAGGCAAGAACATGGAGAAAGGGAAAAAGAAAAAGATACGAGAAAGAGAAGAGCAAGAAGAGAGAAAAAGATAAAGACAAAGAGAAAGACAAAGATACTGACACAGATGAGAAGAGAAAGGGGGAAGGGGAAGGGGTGGGCCGCCTTTGCCGGAGGGAGAGAGAGAGAGAGAGAGAGAAAGTGGAAGTGGAAGGGGGAAGAAAAAGAAAAACGCAAAGACAGAGAAAGAGACAAGGAGAAAGTGATAAAGAGAAAGTGATACAGAGAGAGAGAGAGAGAGAGAGAGAGAGAGAGAAAGGCGAGAGAGAAAGAAAAAGAGAGAACGCGAGAGAAAGAGAAAGAGAACTATAGTTCTTATATTTTTGAACTTCCGTCAACCGGCTTCCCCGGCCCTACTGCCATCCACAAAACCATCTTAATCAAATTTGCAGGCCTCTTCATGATCTCGTACATCTTGGTCTTCATGCTGGTTTCGGCCGCTTGACAAGGTTAGTTGCTGAGGGTCATCATGGTCAAAGGAACATCTTCACCGGCCTAGCGCAGCTAGCAAAGAGCAGTTGGCCTATGAGACTATGACGAGTGGCAGCAAAGCGCTATGCCAGACGAGGCTGCAATGAGAACCCATTCCGATCAGCATTGCGTTTACTTGGCGCTGCTGAGGTGTTTCTTTTTGCCAGGCCGTGCCACTCGCAACTTGATTCAGGTCGGGCTTTTCCACTTGATCATGGCAATTTTCCTGGACAACGTGCCTGCCCCAGCGAGTGAACAAACCGCTCTGAGCCATGTTGGGCATGGGCTGAGGGATATTCTTCCACTTGCTAGCGTGAGGAATTGACATTGTTTGGTTTTTGCAGATACAAGCAACTGTGTTGTAGGGTAGGCTGAAGGTGGCAGACGCACGTCTCTCAGCCGGACGGTTTTGAGGAGAGAAGGCGGATAGGGAGGACTCCTGCATTGATGTTCAATATAGCCTCACTCATGCTATCGTGTGGCTTATCATGAAAATGATGAATTGTTTGCGAAACTCATCACTGTCATGACTTCCCAGCCTGTCAAAGTGTTTTTTTTTTTTTTTTGGGGGGGGGGGAAGTTTTTTTTTTGGGGGGGGAGAGGGAGCTAATTTCTGATCAACGAGCGTTTGCGAGAGCGTCATGTCTGTAGACCCGGCGAAGCTGAAGAGAAAACCTGGACGAGATCAAATGGGTTCGCTATGGGGTCTAATGCTCTGTTGCGCAGAAAGTGTTTTACTTCTGTTCTGCACTGATGGTCTTTGGCGGTGTCCTGGTGTTGTGGTGTTTAGGTGGTGTGAGCAACACTCTGCGCCGTTGGTATGCTCCCCTCGCAAGATGAAAAAGGTTTTAACACAGCACTTGAGGCGTCACGTCCCCTCCCCGTGCTTAGTAAGTGGGCGAAATGATGTGACAGTGCGGCATCCCCGCCGGGATACTTGCTTGCAGGCAATAGGCTGCTGGAGCACCCTTACGCCATGTGTGTTGCTTAAGTACCCTCAACACACCGCGCACAACGTGTTCACGCCCGCGCCTTATTAATTTCAGCCTGATATTATCAATGTCTTGCTTTGAAGTCGGGGTGCAGCAACTCACCTCTATCGTTTAAAGCGCACAATATCAGTTGCTCTTGGCGGGCCTTTTTCCAGTTCTTGAGTCTGTTCCGCAAGCTCCAACGAGCTCCCGACACGACCTGCTTCGCACCCGCAGCGACCAAGCGTCCAACAACACAGGCGGTGAGGTCGCAGCTGCTGACCAGTCGGGTTGTCAAGGAGTGATGCAGTGGGATATGGCACAAAAAGAATACTGCAACCTCGTTTCGCATCATGCCACATGTTGTCACAGGTGATGGTGTTTGCTCTCACATATTTCAACCCGCAGAAGCTGAGAGATGGGTACTTTCAGCTGGAGTTCCCGTTTGCCTGATGTGGTCCTTTCTGTGTTACGGACCCTCACTCCTTGGGCACCTTGACATTTTTCTCCTGAGTGTCAATTGTCTTCACGAGCAACTGGTTGGAGTCCCTTCGCGGACGTCACGCCGAGGTCAGCAGACAGCAGACCTTGCGGAAGCAGAAGGAGCTGGCGGAGACGGCGCTGAAGACGGAGGTGGCCATCAAGAGCCCTGGCGTTCATCTGTGGGGGGTTCCGTTTGCTGGTTTGCCAGGGGAAGAAGCCTATGTGGGTATGTTTTTCCACAGTGGGGAGCTCTGCCAATGGCTGGTCTCCCATTTGTTGTGTATTCTGAATAGTCACCTGAAATGTTGGCTGATTCATCCTGAATCCGCATGTCTGTGAAGTGGACTGTGGCGCCTCAAATTCGGACATGTGTGATGTTTACACGTGGAGAGGTGGCCCCACAAACACGATTTCAAAAGCAAGCCATCTGGAGAGGTGGCTCATGTGAGACGCACCCATATTTTGTGGCCCAATGATAGCGTAGTCCCTGTGTCGCCCGTTCGTATAATTTTTGAGGGTACCCTTTCTTAAAAGGCGACCAAAGGAAAACCAGCGAGAAGCCAGAGAGAGACCATGTCCGCGTGAGACAAAACCCTTTGGGGCAACCCCTTTCCCCTGGCACCCACCCCATTTCGAGCGTCTCTGAGGCGCGCAGTGGTGAAGGTCATCAGTGCTTGGGCTGCGTTGGCGCGTGGCCAAAGGGATTGGGGTGTGGGCCGGTGTTTTTTTTTGAGGGCGCCCTTTTCAAGGTTGGTTTCAATGGAGACCAAAAAGAACAGCGCCCGTTTTAGGCGTCAATCTACTGATGGTTTGGGGAAGGCGGCCGAACCCTAGTTTCTTATGCCCATGCAGGGAGTGCGCAAAACGCCACACGGCAAATGGCGACAGATGTTTCTCGCCCAGAATTCAAAAATAGGGATTTATTCCGAAGAAGTCTTTTCCCCAAAAAGCTTGCATTTTTTGCAGTTTGCCCACCATGAGCTCACCGGCCTTCTCTGGTGAACGATCCTGAATTGCGATAGTTGGTGCACTGTCGATGTACTTGCTTGGTTCACCGACACGGTTCCAGCATGTTTGGTGTTGTACAGATCATGGTGTATGAAGCTCGCAAGGTGTCGGAAAAGCAACAAACGGGCTCAGGTTTTGTACAGGAAGACAGGAGCCGGATGTGCAGGACGTGGAGTTGGGTGCAACTCAAGGTTTGCCTTCAGATCTCACCTCCTTTGGATTTTATAGGGAGCGCACTGAGAGAGTAGAATTCTTCTTGGGGTTGTCCTCTCCTTTTCTCCATCAACTTGGGTGTTGGTGGTTTCTCAGGGCCACTTGGGTGTTGTGAAACCTAGGCGAACCGTTGGCGTTTTGTCATGTGGGCCGCCTGTCAGTTCACGTGATTTGGTCTCAAAATAGGGGCACCTCCCAAAATAACAGGTGGTCGTTTTTCCGCATCGTGCCAACGCTGGGTGACGCTTCGCAAGGCGAGGAGGACGACCTGAAAACTCTGCCCGACGGCTTGGAGAAGTGGGACCTGAAGTACCAGAACAAGGCACAAGATCCTTCGCCCGGGCTGCTTGCTCCAGATTTGCCCAGGTTAAGCCACCTGGCGCTTCCCTCTCCACCGCTTGGCTGGTCGGGCTTCTGGCAAACCCCCCGAAAGGGGGTGGTGTTGTTTGAGGCTTTTTCGGGGGTTCGAGGGAAACCAAAGATGGGGGTTGCCCCTATTTTGACACACGCCCGACAAGACAACGAATGAAAGCACACCACCCCCCTCTTTTTTCAGGTTCTTTTGCAGAGCGAATTTTGCCCAGCTGACACACACCCACACATTGGCCCTGACATGCTCTACAGATGAATACTGACACAAACATAACGCAACATCATACGACCTCAATCCCATGTAGGCAAACCCACTGGGGGAGTGTTAAGCGAACTCACCAGCGATGATGCTCCTTTAGTTCGGATTTCAAGAGATGCATGTTTGTTCGGCGTAGAGAACAGGGACCCCATCCGAAGTGTGGATGTTCCTTTTTTAGTCTAGAACAACGCACAAGAGGCGAACAACCCTGAAGAAAGGACATCCCCCCGTCAAACGAAAGGGCAGTCAACCGTTGGCAGAGAACCCCACCTCAAACCGCAGTTTCCGGTGGATGTCCACGCCGGGTTGTCTTTTGGTTCCCCATTGCACCCTCTAAGAACCCCCCCCCTGGGCACGAGGGCATAGTGCAGTTCAAGGACCTGTTCAAAACAGCCCATTTGAAAGCCTTGGTACAAAGATACGCTCTGGGGGTGGTTCGGAGCGGCTCTGAAATGGCTTCCGAAGGGTTCGGAAGATTCAATGGAGCGGTTGCTGGACTGTTATCCGGATGATTGAGGCTTCGGTTCAGGAAGGGTTTGCAAGGAAGGGAACTCTTGGGAGACCACAAATCGTTGTTTTTTCTGTTTGGGAGATGAATAAATACTCTGCCAGGTTCTGGAAAAGGCCCTGGCCAGCCTGGATGTCACCGTGCCGGGGGCCCCAGGGCGAAAGGGGTTGAACACTTCCACGCCAACTCCACTTCGCCAGATTCTTCCCCCACGTTGGCGCTTAAGCCCAAGCGTCGCATCCGGCGGTTTCGCATGAAATGGCCATGGGTAACTTTTCCCATTTAGTGGTGAGCGTCATTTGTTTTGGTGGTTTCCTAATGGTCGCCCCATGTAAAGGACCTTTTGATCAACCACATGCGGCTGGGATTCCAAAGATTTTGGTTTTGCTCGTGACTTATTAGATATGGGAAGCTTCGAGTCTACCTTGAGGGTTTTCTATAGAAACCCTGTCCGGACCAGTTGGCACCCGACATTTCACAGCCAAGGACGCGCGACCGCTTCTCCAACTGGCTGGACTACCAGGACTTCGTGGATACGTTGGAGTTTGCCTCCGTGGACACGTCCATACGTGACGCGGCGTGTTTTTGCCTCGTTTTGGCGCTTGGAAAGCGCCGGGGATTTGTCTTTTCGGAGGCAGTTTCGGCATAACATTCTTGGGCCCGCCAAACGGATTCAGAACACGCATCCATATTGGTTATTTTTTGTTGAGGCCGTCCTTTTCAGGTTGGTTCAAGGGCAACCGCATCGTTTTCTTCGGGGGGGAGGTCCCGCTGACCCATACCCCCTTTGGCTTGTGTTTCCCCGGCCGCTGGCCGAGGCATTCAGCTCTTCGATATC
>CAUJNA010000006.1:240000-272592 GCA_963377175.1 Effrenium voratum | reverse complement strand
TGAAACCACTTGACAACGAGGTGTACTGCTTGGAGGACCTTTTCGAACCATTCACCATCAAGCAGGTTGACATCCTGAGAAAGGAGATGGAAGCCATTGACAAGGAGTTCAACATGACCTTGCGGTCAGAATTCAGGACCTCCCGTTCAACAAGGACGTTCAACCGTTGGTCATCCAAGATCCGCTAGTCCAGAAGTTTCAGAAGACGATGAAGCAGTACCCACCGGGGACTGAAATCGATATCTTCAAACAAGATCCTAATGACTGGCGATGTCAGAACATGTGGAATGGCTGCAAGAAGTTGAGACAATTGTGCATCTCATCCACTCAGTACGATGCGCGCACAGCATTCGTCCACACCATCGGCATCAACATGCCAATTACGTCACCTCCGGACGATGCGATCATATCCTTCTGGCAGCCTGATCAGCTGAATAGGATTTGGGTCTTGCCTGCATCCAAATGCAATTGGGAGAATTACGATCCGAAGACTTGGCACGCTGTGATGTTTTCATCCGTTCATCAGTCGTTCTCAGATGCGCCGGCCAAGGTGCATCCTCAACAACCTGACACGCAGCCGCCGCCTGATCAACCGGACCATCCCATGCCTGATCCAAGACCTCCAGCTCCACCGGACGAGAACATGTCAGATCCTCCTCCGGGTCCATGCCGCCAGCACCACGCAGTGTATCACCGGACAGTTCAGTAGATCCACCACTGCCGCCGCACGACAAACCCGGCGGAGGAGATGCAGCGCTTAAACGGCAAAAACAGTCCATTTCATCCTCAAGCGGACTCAATCGACTGGGGGGTGATGTCTCTTTGCCGTCACAGTCGCAATCATCTCAGCCAATTCTTCCGACTGTCGTGGTACCTTCACCACCTGCGATTCTAACGAATCCCGAAGCAGAAGACAATGATGAAGATCTTGAACTGCCAACACTTGAGCAAGAAGAAACGACTGGCAGCCCATCCAAGAAGCAGAAGACTGGGAAGAAGAAGAAGAAGCCAGATGACAATCATGAGTCACCTGAGCATTCTCCCAGAAATGAACCTGCATCTTCATCCAATTACAATCCGAACAATCCAGCAAACTTGCCGGTGCAATATGAAAGTGAGGAAGAACTGATCCCTCATGTTCCAACCTCATCCGGCACTGGAAGTTCAGAGAGAACCATGAGATATACTGAACAGGAAGATGGAGAATCATAAGAATTTCAGAGGACCAGATCTTACGATGATCACCAAGCTGATCTCGTTCTTGATGAAGCGCATTGGTCACTCATGACAGCTGAGCAGAAGATCTGTGCGAACACTGGATCCTTGACGGTTCCGAGAGATATTGAAGGCAACCCTGTCCTTCTTGGACGTGTGAAAGGGACCTTCAACCCATCGCCCCGATGCAGATTCTCTCATCAGAAACACACAGATCAGAATCATGTGGACCAGTTATGCAAGAACATGACCGACGATGACCGTGCACTCTTAGTCTTGTACTCATCCAAGCAAGAATCCTTGAAGGCTTCATCCACATCCGCTCTCATTGGCAAGAAGCGGAAGGAAGCGACAGCCACTGAAACAAAGGCTTATCAGAAGCAATTCCTTGAAGCTAAACAGCTTGAGTGCAAATCTTGGCTTGATAACGATGTGTTCGACTTGGTCGACACACGCAAGGTTCAGGTCAGGAACTAGGTCACTGGTCGCTGGGTCCCAAGACAAGCAGAAGAACGATCAGCAGACAGATAGTCCTGCTGCATCCAGGAGTGGCTTCCGCCTTGCAATCCAAGCAGCCGCAAATAAGGGCTGGAATATATTTCACATGGATTTGAAGACAGCATTCCTCCAAGGCGAAGCATACGATCAGACTCGTGACATCATTTGTCAGATCCCTCCTGAAATGGGATATCCACCACACATTGGAGCGCGCATGAAGAAGCCTGCCTACGGGCTAAATGACGCACCCCGCAGATGGTGGAACACCCTTGATTTGGCACTCCGTTCTTACGGACTGGTGCCAACCAGGGCAGACCGTTGTACATATGTATACTACGGCAAGCAGCTTCCAAAGCCCGCATTGGTGAGTGAAAAGAAGTCATCCAATACTTTCGATCTCGAAGGAGCAGTTGATTACCTTATGGATCCTGTTTCCAGTAACAATGCCAAGAATATCGACAAGTTCATGGAGCACTTTCTCTTCATGTTGATGATCTTCTTATGACGGGTGATGATGTGTTCGAGAAGGAAATCATGGGACGACTTCGCAAAGATTTTCAAGTTGGTTCCGAAGACAAAAATGATTGCCTCTTCGTAGGACAACGCATCCAATGGAAGCAAGACGACAAGCATGGCTGGCACATCAATGTCCATCAGAACGTTGCCATTGACGAACTTCAGGAGATCACTTTTGACAAGTACCTGAAGGACGACACTCCACAAATGCATACTGCATACAGAAATACAGAAGTGTCCCAGGTCAGATCAATTGGTTACAATCGCGAACGCAGTTCCACATTGGTTATCTGGCCGGTCATTAAGGACATGCTTTTTAGGCCTTTTTCCCGGAAGCATTGCGAAGGGTTCTTCTTCTAAAAGCGGCTGCCAACTTCACCTGCCAACTTCTCATGCCAACTTGTCGAGAGTTACTTCACCTGCCAACTTCTCATGCCAACTTGTCGAGAGTTACTTCACCTGCCAACTTCTCATGCCAACTTGTCGAGAGTTACTTCACCTGCCAACTTCTCATGCCAACTTGTCGAGAGTTACTTCACCTGCCTACTTCACATGTCAACTTTTTGAGAGTTACTTCACCTGCCAACTTCACATGTCAACTTTTTGAGAGTTACTTCACCTGCCAACTTCTCATGCCAACTTGTCGAGAGTTACTTCACCTGCCAACTTCTCATGCCAACTTGTCGAGAGTTACTTCACCTGCCAACTTCTCATGTCAACTTTTCGGCTGTTATCTCATTCTACTAAAAGCACAAGCTAATTTGTCGGGTGTTACTTCACTATCCTAAAAACACAAGCTAACTTTTCTGTTCTACCTTCACTTCTCGACTCTTAATTCTTCTTCTTTTTCTGGCGGGGGTAGGCCCGACAGCTTACGAAACGCACCCCTCTGCGGAGATCGTGCGTGTCGAAGCGCTCTCGCTGTGGCGCCGTGCGAATTTGTCTTGAGCGCGGCGAACCCTCTGCGGAGATCGTGCGTGTCGAAGCGCTCTCGCTGTGGCGCCGTGCGAATTTGTCTTGACCTTGGCGAACCCTCTGCGGAGATCCTGCGTGTCGAAGCGCTCTCGCTGTGGCGCCGTGCGAATTTGTCTTGACCTTGGCGAACCCTCTGCGGAAATCCTGCGTGTCGAAGCGCTCTCGCTGTGGCGCCGTGCGAATTTGTCTTGACCTTGGCGAACCCTCTGCGGGGATCGTGCGTGTCGAAGCGCTCTCGCTGTGGCGCCGCGCGAATCTGTCTTGGTCGCGGCGAACCCTCTGCGGAGATCGTGCGTGTCGAAGCGCTCTCGCTGTGGCGCCGTGCGAATTTGTCTTGACCATGGCGAACCCTCTGCGGAGATCCTGCGCGTCGAAGCGCTCTCGCTGTGGCGCCGTGCGAATTTGTCTTGGTCGCGGCGAGCCCTCTGCGGAGATCGTGCGTGTCCAAGCGCTCTCGCTGTGCCCCCGTGCGAATCTGTCTTGACCTTGGCGCACCCTCTGCGGGGATCGTGCGTGTCGAAGCGCTCTCGCTGTGGTCCCGTGCGAATTGTCTTGACCTTGGCGCACCCTCTGCGGGGATCCTGCGTGTCGGATCGCTCTCGCTGTGGTCCCGTGCGAATCTGTCTTGACCTTGGCGCACCCTCTGCGGGGATCGCGCGTGTCGGATTGCCCTCGCCGTGGTTCCGTGCGAAGCTGTCGTGAGCCCGATGAACCCTCTGCGGGGATCGCGCGTGTCGGATCGCTCTCGCTGTGGTCCCGGGCGAATCTGCCTTGACCTTGGCAGACCCTCTGCGGGGATCGTGCGTGTCGAAACCGCTCGCTGTGGCGCCGTGCGAATTCTCTTGCTGTCGCTACTCGCAAATAGCCTTTGAAAGTTGTCTCATGGCTTGCGCGCCTGCTTTCGCAATCGCGGCGTCGCAGGTTCGATCCCCCCTGGTCCGCGCCAGCTCCGGCGCGAAAATCGTAAGTTTGAAGTACAAAAGTAGTGCGCGGAGAGCGTCTCCCCAGCTCCGCCGGAAAAAGAAGAAAGAACTCAGAATCGAGAAGAGAAGGTAGAAAAGGGAAAGTCGGCTTGCAATTTTTTGCATAGTGAAGTAACGCCTGAAAAAAACACTTGCGCTTTCCGATGCCGAAGAAACGCCCGAGAAGTTAGCTTGCGCTTTAGGATAGTGAAGTAACACTCGAAAATTTGGCTTGTGTTTTGGGACAGTGCATTTGGCTTGTGAAGTGAGATTGGGCAGTTGGCAGTTGTCATTGGCTTGTGAAGTGAGATTGTGCAGTTGGCTTTTGTAATTGGCTTGTAAAATAAACATGCGCAGTTGGATTTTGGAGTGATAGGCAGCTGACAAGAGCAATAGTAGCCGAAGCTTGGATGTCATGAGTGTCTCAGTAGCGGAGCTTGCCCAGAGAATGTTTGCGGCGACAGTTGATTAGGGCGACACGGCTTCTTTGTGTTGGTGCTATGCTTCATTTTTTGGAGGGGTGCTCCATGAGGTTGCTGTCGCTTGTCATTGCTGCTTGCACGTGCATTCATGCTCAAGGCAGTCCTCCGTGTTAGTGCTGTAGAAGGTGTCATCGCTCAGATCGCATCTTCCGAAGTGCGGATTCGTTTCCTTGGCGCACCAATCTTGTCAAAGCAGTTACACACAGCGGGTGGCCAGAAGATATCAGAGTCGCGCGGCGCTGGCGGGTATCTCCGACGTGTCGTGTTGCCATGTCGCATTCTGGTCGCCAGCGACGTGCGCAGGCGGGACGTTGGCATGCGAGAGCGCACGATTGTTTCGCATACCCCTCTTGGTTTCTTGAATTACCACTTTTGGCTTGCGCTGTTGGTTTCCACCGTGTGTCTTTCAGCGCGCGCAGCAGGCTGCGAATCCCTTGGATGCTCTTCCTGATGCTGAGCATTTACGGGCTGAAGCAGCAGTACATGGTCAAGACTGGCTCCATGCTGAGCTGGATGGCTCGATGAAGCTGGACAAGCTTCGTGCCTTCGCAGCTGGCCTCGGCGTGCAGCAGAGGGATCCCGCATCTGGTAGTCGGCTTTCCAAGAGCCAGCTGCTTGAAGCCGTGGTTGCAGCTCTACGTTCGCGACCTGACACAGAGGCATGGTTTCGCAGTTACAAGTAGACCCCACAAGTTTAGTTTTATTGCTTAGCTCTTTTTTGGCACCCTCAATGCTCAGCTCGTTCACGACAAGCCTTTAGATACCGGAGCGTGTCTTTCAGCGCGCGTAGCGGACAGAGGAGGGCTTGCTCGAAAGATTGCTTTGGTCAACAGTGTTTCCCTGAATGTAAGAAGCTGGTCGCCTTGCTCTTTGTGCGTGTGTAAGAACTATGTTGTAAGAGCGCAGGCAACTTCGTCTTCCACAGCTGCTGCGAGTTCTGGGGATGGCCTTCCTGACGCAGAGCGTCTGCGAGCCGAAGCAGCTCTACGGGGGTCTGACTGGCTCCGGGCCGAGCTGGACGGCTCCATGGCGGCGGAGAGGCTTCGCTCCTTTGGAGCCGACCTTGGCGTGCAGAAGAGGGACCCCGCTTCTGGCCAGCAGCGCACCAAGGGCCAGCTGCTTGATGCCTTGGTCAACTTTTTGTGTCCTCCTTCCAGCGCAGAGGCATGGTTTTCCAAAAGCACTTGTTTCTTGTCAACAGTGTTCGCACGAACAGAGGATTGCTCGAAAGAATGTTTTTGTCAACAGTGTTTCCCTGAATGTAAGAAGCTGGTCGCCTTGCTCTTTGTGCGTGTGTAAGAACTATGTTGTAAGAGCGCAGGCAACTTCGTCTTCCACAGCTGCTGCGAGTTCTGGGATGGCCTTCCTGACGCAGAGCATTTACGGGCTGAAGCAGTTGCGCGTGGCGAGGAATGGCTGCGGTCCGAGCTGGAAAGCTCAATGCCGCGGGGCCAGCTTCGCTCCTTTGCAGCTGGCTTGGATGTTCCCCTGAGGGATCCCACCACTGGACAGCAGCGCGCCAAGGGTCAGCTGCTTGATGCTTTGGTGGCAGCTTTGTGCCCTTCCGCCATCGCAGAGGCATGGTGTCGTTTTTGAATTTTTTCCGCCGAATTGTGGGGATGTTTGAACTGTGTGTAGATGGCTTGTTTATTTCCATGGTGTTGCGTACCTTCCCGACCTGACGCAGAGGCCTGGTTTCGCAGCTACAAGTAGACCCCACAAGTTTGGTTTTATTGCTTAGCTCTTTTGGCACCCTCAATGCGCAACTTGTTCACGACAAGCCTTGAGATACCGGAGCGTGTCTTTCAGCGCGCGTAGCGGACAGAGGAGGGCTTGCTCGAAAGAATGTTTTTGGTCAACAGTGTTTCCCTGAATGTAAGAGGCTGGTCGCCTTACTCTTTTGTGCGTGTTCAAGAACTATGTGATAAGAGCGCAGGCCACTTCGTCTTCGACAGCTGTAGCGAGTTCTGGGCATGGTCTTCCCGATGCACAGCACTTGCGAGCCGAAGCAGAAGCACGAGGTTCTGACTGGCTCCGGGCCGAGCTGGATGGCTCCATGACGGCGGCAAGGCTTCGCTCCTTTGGAGCCGGCCTAGGCGTTTCGCAGAGGGACCCCACGTCTGGCCAGCAGCGCACCAAGGGCCAGCTGCTTGCTGTCGTGGTCGAATCTCTGTGTCCTCCTTCCAGCGCAGAGGCATGGTTTTCCAAAGCGCTTGTTTCTTGTCAACAGTGTTCGCACGAACAGAGGATTGCTCGACAGAATGTGTTTGTCAACAGTGTTTCCCTGAATGTAAGAAGCTGGTCGCCTTGCTCTTTGTGCGTGTGTAAGAACTATGTTGTAAGAGCGCAGGCAACTTCGTCTTCCACAGCTGCTGCGAGTTCTGGGGATGGCCTTCCTGACGCAGAGCATTTACGGGCTGAAGCAGTTGCGCGTGGCGAGGAATGGCTGCGGTCCGAGCTGGAAAGCTCAATGCCGCGGGGCCAGCTTCGCTCCTTTGCAGCTGGCTTGGATGTTCCCCAGAGGGATCCCACCACTGGACAGCAGCGCGCCAAGGGTCAGCTGCTTGATGCTTTGGTGGCAGCTTTGCGCCCTTCCGCCATCGCAGAGGCATGGTGTCGCTTTTGGAAATATACCGCCGAATTGTGGGGATGTTTGAACTGTGTGTAGATGGCTTGTTTATTTCCATGGTGTTGCGTACCTTCCCGACCTGACGCAGAGGCCTGGTTTCGCAGCTACAAGTAGACCCCACAAGTTTGGTTTTATTGCTTAGCTCTTTTGGCACCCTCAATGCGCAACTTGTTCACGACAAGCCTTGAGATACCGGAGCGTGTCTTTCAGCGCGCGTAGCGGACAGAGGAGGGCTTGCTCGAAAGAATGTTTTTGTCAACAGTGTTTCCCTGAATGTAAGAGGCTGGTCGCCTTACTCTTTTGTGCGTGTTCAAGAACTATGTGATAAGAGCGCAGGCCACTTCGTCTTCGACAGCTGTAGCGAGTTCTGGGCATGGTCTTCCCGATGCACAGCACTTGCGAGCCGAAGCAGAAGCACGAGGTTCTGACTGGCTCCGGGCCGAGCTGGATGGCTCCATGACGGCGGCAAGGCTTCGCTCCTTTGGAGCCGGCCTAGGCGTTTCGCAGAGGGACCCCACGTCTGGCCAGCAGCGCACCAAGGGCCAGCTGCTTGCTGTCTTGGTCGAATCTCTGTGTCCTCCTTCCAGCGCAGAGGCATGGTTTTCCAAAGCACTTGTTTCTTGTCAACAGTGTTCGCGCGAACAGAGGAAAAGCGCTTGTTTTTGTTGACGGTTGCTTACCTTTTCTCCCGGGGATTGTGAAGAATGTGTTTCTTGTCAGCAGTGTTTGCGCGAACAGACGAGGGCTTGCTCAAAAGAATGTTTTTGTCAACAGCGTTTCCCTGAATGTAAGAGGCTTTGGAGCGTTCGCCTTATTCTTTTGTGCGTTCGCCTTCTTCCAGAGCAGAGGCATGGCTTTTTAAAACACTTGCTTTTGTCGACAGTTGCTTACCTGTTCTCACTGGGATTGCGCACAGACATCTTTTACAGGGCTAGCAGCTCCAGCTCATCTTAGAAGTCCCAGAACATCATCAAATTTCACAGGCCTAGCATCATGTTGGCTAATCTCAGCCTGAGGCAAGGTTTTCTTTGGTTTCGGTCTATCAGTTGTGGTAGGCTGCGTCAGCGGCTGGCCGTGATGTTCTTGCAGACGACGCTTTCCCTGAGCGCGGCTGGCGTTGGATCTGGTCATGCGTGCGGTCCGACCGCGCTGGTCTGCCAGTTGATGCTGCGCTGCTCGAGACTGAGCTGCCCTCCAAGCAGCGTCGCGCCAGTCTTTTGGCTTGGCTATTAGGGATGGCAGAAGATCGCTTGGCGGGTCGCCGCTGCAGCGAGGCACAGATCAAGCAGCAGATCATCGCATGGACGACGCCGTGTTTATCGGCCTTTGGTGAGTTTGAAGCATCGTTGCCTCGCGCTGGCAAAGATGTAACTGCAGTTCCTGGCAGTGTGGATTTGCAGCCAGTTGAGGCTCTGGCAAGGCACTTGCAGATTGCACTCATTGCGTGTGCCCTGGAGCGTGATCCAAGCAAGGGTCGAGGCGTCTGCTCGATGTCTAACATTTTTGTGCATTCCTTGTCTTTGTTTTTGTGTTTTTTTTTGGTGTTTCTTTTCTTTCTTCCGTGGCTATTGCTGCGATATACATGCGGAAGTGTTGCGTTGCCCACAGTTGCAGGGTGGCGAAAACTCCTGGACTTTAGCGAGAACGCGGGAGTCTACGACGTGGCTCAAAGGCTGCTGGATTTGTTGACTCTGCGGGTGGCCCGCTCGTGGATGGAGCCCTGCGGCTTTGAAGATCAAGCTGACATGATCGAGGCAGTGCTTGTGATCTTGTGGGGCAGGAAGGCATTGGTGCTGCATGAGCATGAGCTTCGTCAGCGCAGGGGCGCTTTGGATCCAGGCGACATGGTATACTTGCGTTGCTTGATGAGGAAGTACGGCTGGGAGCGCCGCAGCAATGCCGACAGTCCGTGCTTGTGGCAAGAAGTGTTTCCCAAAGCGGACTATGTCGCTTTTGCATGGTTCTTGTTGCAAGAGTTGCTGCATCCACGCAGCGCGACTGAGCTCACCACTTTGCGTGAGCTTCACCAGCCTGCAGCGGTTGCCGCGGAGCGTGCGAGCAGGAGAACCGTTTTGCGCACAGTCTCTAGTGTAGTATGCATTTGCACGCTTTCTTTGTTAGTTGCCTAAGCTCAGCGCGCTGCGTTGCAGGAGGGGCATCCATCCCGATGTTCTTCGCGTGCATGAAGAACTACGGCAATGGCAGGATGAAAACGACGCAGTCACCATTCCTTCAGAGGGCGATTCCAGGGAGCTCGCTTCAGGAGTGCAAGCGTATCTGCGACAAGCTAGCAAGCAGCGCGTTCGTGCACTGAGGAAAGCGTATCCTCCTGACGTGGAGTTTATTTCTGCTTTGCATATTGACTGTCTGCAGTCTGGCGACGACTTTCAAGATGGTGTTCTTTGGAGATCTCACGCAGAAAGAAATCTGTTTTTGGATGTTCGCGGCTGGCCTGAAGCTAGCAGTAAGACACGGCTATTCCATCCGCTGACTGATATCTTAAAGTTTGAAGACGACAGCTGCGTCAGGGATTGCCTCTCCTTGTTGCAGACCACCGGCATGGGCCTGGACGCCAAATTACGCCGCGCGGCTCATTTACTGGACTGCACTCCTACTATATCAGGAGTGGGTGAGTCGCTGTCGCGACGTCTGCTTTCTTCTTTTCCTGATGATGCAGAAGAATGCCGCCTTCGCTATGCTTGCAGACTCTGTGGCCAGCAGTTCTCCTCCTGGACTTCTTTCAAAGACCACATAGTGTCTGACCATTCTGCTGGCGTGGACTCCTCCATTTCTTACATTGAGTATCGAAAGAAGGTCATTGGTTTGTTGGACCATGCAGGACCCGAGGCGCGCGCATGTGCTTTTTTCCTATAGTTGTCACAGCTGGCTTCGCGTTTGTTGTATGTGTTTTGATGACGTGTTCTTCGTTAGTGCATACTGCGCTGGTACCTCAGGCCCCTTCGATGAGCACGCAGCGCGGGATCATCGCCAACGCGGACAGCAGACTTCGCGAGCCTGGCGGTCCAGAGCAAGATCGTCATGAGTCTGCCTGTGCTGTCTGCGCCAGGCGTCATTGGGAGGAGGACCTGAAGCCATTGCTTCTTTTTCGGGACCCATGCGCCGACGAGCTTGCGCAAGATGTGGACCACGACTGCGACAAGGTTCACATATCGCAGCAGTCACGCCTATGTCGCTGCTTGGAGTGCAGCGGTACGCGCATCGCTGGCCCCACATTGATGTGGATGAGCTGAAGGCTTCTGCTGTGGAGCACCCCTTCCTCAAGGACGAGTTTCTGCTCCTGCACAAGCGACGCATGCCAGTCGATGTGACGCAGCCCTGCGACGTATGTCGGGACTGCCGTGCTGCGCTGCTCAGCTCCGTGCTTACCCTGCCTCGCTTCAGCCTGGCCAATGATCTATGGATGGGTAGGCAGATGCAGCCGCTACGGAACTTGGCCGCGGGACGCAGGCTGCTGCCCATGATCCGGGCTTGCTTGCAAGTGACAGTTCTGCAGCCGGCGAACCTGCAGAAGGAGGAGCGACAGCGGGGCTTCGTCGGCAACAGCATCTTCTTGCCACAAGCGCAGCCCAGCGCCATACGGACTACGCTGCCGCCCCCTGAGTCGGACATGCAGGAGTCCATCCTGTTCGTTCTCGTGGGCCAGAAGAAGGACACACTTGCTAGCTCGGCTTTGCTGTCATGTCCCCGAGACGAGTATGACGCTGCCGTGTCCTGCCTACAGCGCAGCAGCCCATACTATCGCAATGTGGAGCTGCGGCACTGCTCAGAGTCGCCCATGCAGGGCTGCTTCGTGGAGACTTCGGAGGACAGCTATCTGGCTCGCGAGCTGTTGCAGAAGGGACCCGCGGATGCGCAAGGCCAAGATGAGGAGTCGGAAAAGGATGAGACGACACAGCCTGCAGCGCATGGATCTGAGCATAGCGCTGCGGAAGAAGACACAGGCCAGGTTCGGTGTTATCTTTTTTTTGCTGGTGCTTTGAAACTTTGTTGGCTAGATTGCTGATGCTGGCGGACTTTTCCGACGCATCAGGGCTAGGTTCCTGTCTCGTAGTGCTGTTCTTGCATGTGCGTTTGCTACCGAGGCCACATGCTGTCCACCATCGTCGGCTTGAATGATGGCGCAGACGAGCAGAACAAGTGGGTCCGTGTCGTTCGCGACTTAGAGGAGCTGTGCGAACGCCGCCCGGGCGCTCGGCGTAGCCATGCGGAGGAGCTGGTGCGCAATCGCTCGAACAACGACATGGACGGACAGGTGCCCGACGGAGATCGTCAGCTTCTGGGGCGTGAAGGCGTGCACGAGCGGCGCACGATCAACCAGATCCGCCGAGTGCAGAGCCTGGCACGCGGCACTGCCGAGAGCGAGCGCAGGGCGGAGGCCAGCATGTTTCATGTGAGGCCGTCCAAGCTCGTCGTGCCATCTGGAGCAGAGCCTGCGAGCATGTTTGAGCCCTCCACCTGGGCGATGGCGTATCCGGACTTGTTTCCATGGGGAGACGGAGTGCCGTTTCTACGACGCGACACTGCTCTGGACGCACCCGAAGTGT
Source organism: Effrenium voratum (assembly GCA_963377175.1). Classification (NCBI taxonomy): domain Eukaryota; class Dinophyceae; order Suessiales; family Symbiodiniaceae; genus Effrenium; species Effrenium voratum. The sequence continues at coordinate 260,750 of CAUJNA010000006.1, read as the reverse complement.
TTCGCTACCTCTTGCTGCGGGAGGAGCTGCGCTACATCTTGTGCGAGGACGAAGCGGCCGCGCGCCCCATGCTGCCGAGGTGGTCACTTTCGGAGTCTTTACTCCCTGTGATGTACGATGTCAGCCGCAGACTTCACCTCATGCGGGCAACCAAAGCGCACGTTCAGCGCCGAGGTTTCGGCAAACACTGCAAGCTTATTGCCGGTGTTTCGGTCGAGCACCTGCTGAAGGCCATGGCCCTGCACGGCGAATCCGCCGACGTCCGCAAGTTACTGCAGGACGACGCGGTGGACCTGCCGCTGAAGCGGGCCTTAGGAGGCGTGCTGCAGGCCACGGCCAGCATCATTGGCATGGAGGGCCATCGCAGCCAGATCAGGTTTCGCAGTCACGCAGCTGGATGGCACTACGGCACTCCCCACTTGTTCGTGACTCCGAATCTGGCTGATGTCCGCTCTCCTCTCCTGCTACAACTGCATCTGCAGAACGATGGAGTGGCGGAGGTGGAGGAGTTTGCAGTTGCTCTGGACGCAGGAAGCCCCAGACATGCCTACGGCAGCTGCCATGCGGCGCGTAATTGCCCGAGATCCAGTGTCACAGGCACGCTTCTTTGCTCTCATGATGGACATTTTCTTCGAGGAGGTGCTGGGCGTGCACCGCCTTTATGGCGGGAAAGCTACCGCGTGGGCTACGCTAGAGAGTTCGAGGACGGCATGGCTACCTCCTTGAGCGGCGGCGTCTTCGGCGATGTCGCGGCCTTTTGTGGTCCGCTGGAAACTCAAGGATCGCAGAAGGTTGCTCGTGATTTGGTATCTTTTTGGGTCTCAACTCTTGACACAAACTTTGTCACTGTGTTCAAAAGGGACGTGTTCGCACCTGCCTTATGAGGACGCGGCTCGCTGCACCCGCACATCCTGGTGGTTCTGCTCGGCCACGACTTGGGGTCTCGCGTTGGCCAGATTCTGCGGGGCTTGCGTCAAGCAGAGCTGGTGGCAGAGCTTCAGCGGTGGAGCAAGCGCGTGCTCGCGGCCGCACAGCGCATGAAGTTCGACTCGCAGATGGCCTTTGCAGACACCATGGGCACTCCGCCCGTGGCCTTGCCTCTGTCGGAATCTCAGCGCTTGCAAGCCGGGCAGCACTACGCAGATTGTTCTGTGCGACCTGTGGAGCCTGACGGGCATGAAGTTTTGGCAGAAGAGCGGGCTCTGCAAGGCCAAGATGGCGCCATGACATTGACCGGGTGCTACGCATCTCTTCGCCCAAGATATCAAAGGAGGAGCGAGGCGTCTGACTTTCCATCCTTGGAGTGGAAGCGGGCGTTCTACAGCGACTACAGAAGACTGGTCATTCAGAACCACTTTCATAAGTGCACAAAGTCTTGCTTCAAGAGGACGCTGGCCAGCGCTAACAGCCAGTTTTTTTTCGAGTGTTTTTTTCGCGTTGTGACACAGCTGCAGTCGCTAGCAGCCATGTTTCTTCGCGTTGTCAGACAGTTTGCTTTGTGATGGGAGTGTGTTCAGGCAATTAGGCTGTGTCACCCATGCGCGCTTGCTCAGGAGCGCTGCGAAAGGCAAGCGTGGCTGTCGCTTTGGATGTTTTCATGTGGAGCTTCAGCAAGACGAGGGCGGGGAGACGAAGACGCGGTGCTGGAAAGGCTGGCCACGCGTTCGGGCTGCTGACTTCATGAAGCTTCCGCACGAAACTGCAGATGTCAAGATGCTTGAAGACTTCAAGAACGAAAACCCGCACGTCTTTCAAGCACGCAGAGACCATCCATTCGAAGGCATGTCCAATCCGGCGGCGCAGGTTGTCATGCGATGCAACGTGGACGTCAAGTACCTGGGCCGCTGCTTTGCCGATGAGGATTTGGCACGGTTTTGCCAGGGCAAGGTGGATGCTCCGGAAGCTACAGTGCACGACGGCGACGCCCGTAGCGCGGCAGATGTTTCTGAACGCGCGGGCGTCGCAGTTGTTGCTGCAGCTTCCGGAGCTCAGTCAGCAGCAGCGTCTTCGTCTGCCACACAGGCGGCGGAGCTGGAGCAATCTGTGGCCAAGAAGCATCGCCATGGCACTGCTGCCTTGAAGCCAAAGACCCGGGGCGACGGCAGCATGCGTGGCGCACTGGAGCGCATGCTGATTGACATGTTTCGCGACATGCAGGACGTTGGCTTCTACGTCGGCGAGTACGCAGCCAAGAAGTTTGAGATTTCCAGGAGCTTGCTGCCGGAGCTGTTTGCTGGCGTTCAGCGCTTAGAGGAGGAAGAGCGCGAGAGGCGCAGGGAACATGCCTCAACACTGCTTGCTGAAGACTCTGCAGATGTTCCCGAAGAGCGCGGCCGCGCATCTACTGTGCAAGAACAAAGGCAGCGCTGCTTGTCGATACTTCGTCGCCTGGCTTTCGGCATGAACAGATGCATTTGCAAGTCCAATGGAGAAATGGCGTACCAGCTTCTCTACCAACAGGAGCAGTACGTTAGCTTTGCTGGATACAACATGTTTTTCCGATTCGTGCCGTATGCCATCATGCGCTGCCGCGAGGTTGCTTTAAAGGCGGCATCGCTGCGAGCTCCGCACATGCAGGTGGATCCACTGGACGCACCTGAGGAGCCGGACTCTGGACCAATGCCCGTGCGGGAGCTGGCTGAACTGAGTGAGTCGGACGAAGAAGGGGGACAGTCTAAGGCATCTGCAAGGCTTCGAGTCGTGCAGTTCAACCAGAAAGACGACTACCTACATCGCGGCCGGAACCCTTTACTGCGATGCATGTCCATGGTGATGTATTCTCGCTTTGTGCGTCGCGTTGATCGATCCAAAGCTGGCAAGCCGGATGGCGTTCGATTTTTCGAGTTTGAGAAGCATTATCCTCACTTCGAGAGTTCCTTGCAGGACCCACGGAGGGTTTTTTCTCTTACAGTTCTTAGTTCTTGCTTTTATTTTACAGTTCTTCCTTCTTGCTTTTGCTTCGTTGTCGTTTGCATGCGCGGCCAGGAGGTCAGAAGCGCGGACAACACCGTAGTGGTGCCTCTGGATCTTCGCTTGCCGCAGGAGTCCGAATCAGAGAAGTACGCAGCTTACATGCTGGGCCTGTCATTTCCTTTCCCTTTATGTTCGCAAGAGTGCGCAAGCTCGGAGTCGTGCTTCTCGTGCCACAGCTTGCGCATCGATGAAGACGGGGGTAAGATTTCGGCACGATTTTCCCCGTCCTGGCGGCACTGGAGGGCTTGCATGCAGACGCGCACCGCTTCAGCGCAAGAGCGGATCTTGGGGGGCTTGAGCTCGCCCGTCATCCGAGACGTGGTTGGAGTTCGATCTTGGTATCCACTTCAAGACGGCGATGAGATTGATCCGGAGCAGCAATCACAGAGCTTGGTGCTGCGGTGGGCTCTGCACCACATGCTCCGACCCCGATCCTGCATCTATGTCGATGTGCCTCGCATACACGAGCTGGTGGCTGCCTTTCTTGGCCTTTTTGTTGGATTTCACTACACTCAGCTATCGCCGCTGGAGCACTTGAGCTTCACCCAGTTGACGTGGCTGCGCCGCTTCGAGCAGCATCACGCTGCAAGAAGGCTAAGCAGCAGCCAGCGTCGCGCGGAGCGCTTTGCTTACATTTCCAAGCTGGAAGAGCATGGCGACCTCGAAGAGGACGACGGCTCAGTGGACATCGAAGGCCACGATGTGCAAGATGGCTTGGGAGAGCAAGATGCTCTCGAGCGTCAGGAGCGGGCCCTGCACGCTGTGGCGCTGGATTCGCTGCAGGATGTTCTCTTTCGCGAAGCAGAGTGGGCTCGAGTGCTAGCTGGACGGCAAAGCCACACCAAGGAGACGCTGACCAAGCTCACGGATTTCTGCTTGTCATTAGGAGGAGTCCCTCAAGTGCAGCAGGGAATGAGCATTCGTGCCCAAGGAGCTGTGGGTCTGCGGCGCAACTGGAGTCATGCGGATGCAGAGCGGGCTCTTGGCGCTCAAAAGCGCTACCTGGAGTTTCTTTCTGGAGGCGCGGCGTATCCCATGCAAGCTCGGTTTTCGGTCGCTGTTGCTTTCATGTGCTTTTCTGGCTCGCTGTCTCTTGGTTTCGTGGAACTGCCCCGTTGTGGCCACAGGTGACGCAGAGATGGGCAAGGATGACGCGGACGAGGAGGAGTTTGCGCCGGTGCCGGAAACGCTGGACCCCTTCCTGGTGGACTTGAACGCCCGCGGCCTTGGCCCGGCCGAGTACGCGCCGCCCTGAACAAGCAGCAAGTTCTGGCAGTGGCCCCGGTCGTGAACGCCATGCAGGAGATGTATGACAAGCGCACTGATTTCTCCAGCTGCCTGGCGGATGGAGCCAGCAGCGAGAAGTGCAACTGCTTGTGGCTTGGCGCAGGGGGCTCCGGCAAAACTTGGGCCTATACGAAGGTGCTCCGTCCTCTTTTCCAGCGATTCTTTGGACGCGCTGGCTACATCGTGGGAGCTCCCACCCACGCAGCCGTCAGACTCCTTGGCCCCGAGGCGAATTCTGTGCAGCGACCAATGCTCGTCATTGGCGGCTGTGACCCAGGCAGAATCGCTCTATTGCCCCAAGAGCTCCCCACTGTACAAATGTATGGGCGTTGAACATCTTTGTGGTGTCAGCACGGACTTTTCCTGCACAAGTCCTACACTCACATAGTTCGTCTTGGTCTTGGCAGCTTTGGCTGCGTTCACCCAGGTGGCAGCCTTGTCCTCAGTTCTGTTACCAGGGGCGCGCCGCTCCAAACAAGGCAAACGGGACACGGACAGGACGACAAGTGTGCCACAGCCAGCCAAGGCCCGCACGTACACTTTCCAGTTGAGCTCTTGCATGCGTGTTTGTGCCAAGACAGCGAATCGCGGATGACGTTTGCGAAATGATGGCGTAATGAGCACATGTCTTCGGGTGCCCTTGGCTGGCCCTTTGTATTTAACCCAAGGCCCAAACCCGGTCTTGATCGCAGCTTGGCTTACGATAAGACCACCAGAGAGTCGCATTAGCCATGAAGCTCGAGAGCCAGGTTTTGCGACATTGTTCACCACAACGCCTTCAGCCAAGAGATAATCATTGACCACCAGGGCACCCAAAGAGTGGAGTTTCTGGTGCAAGTCAGTAGAGTCTGCCTCCTCTTTCGCGAGCAATCGCCTAAGAAAACTTGCAAGAACAAAGGCGCAAAAGCAAATTCAAACGCCAAGGCGCATATTGGCCAGAGCTGGAAGTTCAGGCTGACTCCGCCTGCGTTTCCGCAGCGAGCTTTCGAGCTGAGCTTGGTGGTCAGCTTTCCTCCTACGCTCCAAGCATTGGCTGTGCTCTGCTGGACGAAGCTGCTCTTGCCGCAGCAGCAGGTCGTCTTGCTGAGCTTGCATTTCCAGCTGCCTTCTTTTGCTCAGCCGCAGCATGTCCCGAGGGGCATCGTTCAGCTTTAAGCATCGCTTCACACTCTTCCGGCGTCGAGCTATCCACGCGGCTTCCGAAACAGGATTTCTTGTTCGTGCCTTGGCCGGCAAGGTGTGCAAAGCGAACTCCGGCAAGTTAAAAAAAGCTATGTGCCGCCAAGCGTCCTGCCGGCTTGCTTCTAGTCGAAGACCGGAAACAAACTTAGGTTTGCGAGCGGACCCAGATGATCTTTCAGAGCCGAAGCCTTCCTGCCAAATCTTTTGGGCAAGCATAGCAACTGCACCACGAAGACTGTTCTTGTCCCACTGGCGAAGCCGCCTCTCGAACGCCTTGAAGTAAGGGCCTAAGAAAGCCCTGTCGCGTGCAGTGTGGTACTTGATATCTGCAAAGTCACGCTCGCTCTGCGCAGTTCCAGCCGCCGATGCCAGCAAGACACGGGCAAGTGTTTTAGACATGTCCGGGCAGCGGCCGCTGAAACTTGACTCTGCCAAGGTCCAGGCTTGCAAATCACCCAACTCTTCCGACTTGGACAGTTGTTTTCCTGGGCAGAGCATTGGAAAGCGACAAGCAAAGCAGGACAAGCAATATGCACCGTTAAACAAACTCAGAACCAGTCGGTGGCGTTGGGCAGTAGGCTTTAAGTCTTGGAACTGTTCATAGAGCTGCTTAGAGTTCGCGTCGAACATCTGGGAGAGCCGCAGAAGACAGCGCTGTGTTTCCGCAGCGCTCTTTTGGGGGCCGCTGAGCGAAAAGGCTGACAAGTTGTGGATCAGTTCAAAATCAGGAAACTCTGTCTTGATGGTCTGCGAGACAAGGGCGAGCCATGCAGCCATCCTTGCAAAGCACCTGTTGAAAACGATCGGCGAAACGCTGCCTCCCACACTCCTGTGCCCAGCGCCCAGTTGAATCAAACGAGGTCTTTCCAGCCACTTCAGCACCTGGCAGTCAGATCAAGTCTTTGAAGCTCTGAAAACTTATCACGGGCTTCGCGACTCAGTGCTGTCTAGAAGCGTGCTGTGTGTAACCACTGGAGGTGGCTGTTTTCTGCACGAAGAGCACATGCAGCCTTTGAGCAAAGGTTGTCAAGCAGGTTTGCGCTGCACTCATGTCCATCTGGCTCTTGTCAAATCTGCGTAAAATTCTGATCTCCTCATCAGCAGCGTCAGCCATCATAGCCATTTGCAGGTACACCTCTGTGGATATAGACTCCAGGAACTTCTTGGCAACCCTTCGGGGTTTCGCGTTGGTCTTTACTCGCAATATCCTTAGATTTGCAACACAGTTTTTCTTTGAAATGGCGACATACTCAAGCAAGCCTGATGCCTACTAAGTCTCTCGTGAGCTGTGGCCAAGAACGCATCCGCAAGAAGGATAAATCGCCCCATCGGCTTCTGCAGAGAAGAATGACGATGCTTGGCCGACTGCAAGTCTCTCATGCCACTGTGACGCAGAAATTCGGCGTCCATGTGCCGAACCTTAGCGCGACGAGACACTATGGCCACACTTGCGGCATGTGTGTTAAAACATGTCCACTTTTGAGCCTAGCAACATGCTTCGCAAACATCACCTTCAAATCTGGCGAATGCCAAATCAGCGCAGTCATAGACTCCTTTCCAGATATGAATTGCTGCATGTATTCCTGAAGCGTCTCGTCAAGATGCCATTTCTTTGCAAACCTTAGCCAGCAAGGCAGCTGTCTGTTAGTTGTCCGTTCCGCGCAGGGTTGTTTACTGGGAATGCAACACGTGAGGACTGCGCTGAGTTGCCGTTGGACAGCATGCGCGCTGTCGCGCAGTCGAATCTTCATAGCTGGAAAAGTCTCGGCAGGAAAGTGGTCCCGAAGTGAGAGTAAACGGCCGGCTCTCAGTTCATCAGCGGCCGCATCCGAAGCAAACATTTCCTCAGCAGCGTCAGCGTCAGGGAGAAGCATTTTGTTTTGAAACATGGAGCAAGCAAAGCTTTGCCGCCTAGGTTCCACCCTTCTGCGAAAATGCTGCCAAGCCTTTTTGTAAAATGTCGGCGCCTTCCCGCACCACCCAGACGGAGGTTTTCTTCTAGCCTGAAACATAGTTTTTGCAACTCGCAGCGTTGTCCTGGCAATCCTTCGGGCGCCGCAAATTTGGCCGTGGAAGAGCCCCAAGAGGCCTTGATGCAGTTCAAGTTGACCGCGCTGCGGTTTCGCAGCGCGGTTTGACACACAGGCAAATCTGACAGAAAGCATCGGCCCTTGCGCATCTTGCGAAATCAGAGCTACCTGGCACTTCCCAAGTTTCTTCCGCTCCATGTCCAACATAGCCTCATTCAAGCACCATGAAATCTTCTTTTCCTTGTAGCGGCCAAGAGGAGATTTTCGAAGCGATTCTCCTTTCAAGCGGCGCTCCACAACACCCAGAAAGGTGTCCATTGACGGGGTGCCTGGCAGATTTGGGCTGCAGCCAAGCGCTGTCGCTCGTCGGAACCGATGCAGTACTCCACGCTCATGTTGTTTCAAGTGCGTTGTTCGCAATCCTTCCACTGAGCGGCTGAAGCACTTGCAGTACCGGCACTGCACATTCGACTCAGTCAGTTTTGCCCACTTGAACAGTCTTCCCCACTTAATCACGCATTTGGAAGAAGGCATGGCGCCATCCGAACTGCGTTGCTGCAGTCGGTGCAGCAGCTGCTGTACAACTTGAGCATGTTTCGACAGGCGTGATCAACGATTAACGATGCCGCAACATGAACTGTGCCACGACAGAAACACTCAGGCAAAACGGACGAGCCCTTTTTACATCTGCGGGACTGTGTGCTTGAAGTGCGACCGCTTCCGAAGCCGTCAGCTGTACAAAGGCTTCGGAAGCAATGATTCAAAAGACTGACTGCGGCGACGCAGTTCAGTTTTTGACCTTTTTGAGGCCCAGGAACCATTCCTTTACGTCAGCCAGCTGCTGCTTTGTGCATGGATCATCAGTCCACCACTCAATGCCGTCGTTGAAGGTGACTTTAAGCCATTGTCCCCGGTAGTTGTACCAGCGTTGGCCCTTGGGGAATTTTGGCGCCCGTGGCAGCCGGCCAAACTGCGCGCCAATATATCCAGCAGCGACCCATTGTGTATAGGTGTAGGTGCCGCTGGAATGCATCCTGTGCACCGGCGCGAGTCTCTTTGTCGCTTTCTGGCTTCCCCGAGTTCTGAAGGGCAGCCCAATCACTCGGGATCTCTTGAATCTGGTTCTCACGCGCGACCGCGTCTTCTGTTGTCGAGTCCTGGATAGCCCCGCCGCAATTCCACCATCCGGGTCAGGCATGTTGTCATAGATGCCTGTCGCAGTGACATAGGCCGTCTCCGCTGCTGTAATTTGTGTGTGGAACCAATCGCCTGCCTCAGTGCCGAGCTTTGGGAACCCGGCGTCCTGCCACTGCCTCTCCAATCGCAGCAATTGTGCTCCTTGCCATCGACCTGACTCAAGCGGCATCCACCGCCACTCATCTTGGTCCTGGTGCTCATCTTGGTCCTCGTCCTTCTGTGACATTTTGTCATCCGGCTCCTCCTCATCATCCTCATCTGAGATTCCGCTCACCTCAGAGTCAGAATCAGGAACATTGACATGGTGCAGGGTCATTGTCAGGTGTTCCGCACGCTGGAGTTGTTGCTGCAGCCCGTCGTCATCCTCCTGCATGTGGTCAGATTCAGAGACTGATGGTGTTGGGGGCCCCTCGCATGCAGGCTCATCAGCCGGCGACGTTGGCGAATAGTTGAACCAGGCCGGAACTTCTTCTTGCTCCTTGTCCATGTCAGTGTCAAGCTGCGTCGCCGCAGCTGATTTTGGCATGGGCAAAAACGGAGTTGGGCTTGCCGGGTTCTGCTTGCACTCCTCCACCGGCAGCTGGGTGAAAGTGGGCTCCTCCGGCTGCAGAGTTGGAGTTTCCTGCTCCATGCTCGGCACCACAGTTGGCGTTGGCGCAAGGCTGCTTGGGGATCTAACTGGTGACCCGCCTCGCGGGCTGCGTGACCGGCAAGCGATGAACGCAGCAGCTCTTGCCTTCACGTTGGTGGGCTGAGGAGCCCAGGGGAAGCAGCAGCTCAAGGGTGTGAGATTCTTCACCTTGTCATAGTCCATGTGAAGGAACCACTCCTTGTGTGGGACGTAGTCTTCTTCCCAGTGAGGGGTGTGGGCACAGTCGTGCCACCTGCTTGCTGCAATCTTTTCGTATACGGGCACCGCCACGTGGTCCCCCTGCAACTCTTTCGGCAGCAGGCGGCATTGCGGCTGGAAATTCCGCGAGCACGCCTCGCCCTGCTGGACCCGCATGTTGTACCTCACGATCACCTTCACTATCACGAGGTCCTCCGCATTCCACACCAGCTCTGTGCCACGATGCATGTTAAAAATCGTCCTGGGGGTGTGGCCCAGAAGCTGGAAGCCCAAAGCGTAGTAGACATTGTTGCCGAAGACATTTGTCTTCCACGCGTAGTGGTCGAAGACGTGCTCCCAGTCTTCTGCTGTGTACCTTGGCGCACAAGGTCGGCAAGGCACGAACAGGCAAGACTACAACAACCAAGGACTAAACATTCAGGAATCATTACCAAACACAAATTTCTTGGCAAGGCGCACTCCGACTCCACGGCCTCCTCGGCCGTGATACTCGCGTGCCCCCAGCCCGGCGTCGTTATCTGACGCAGTCAGCTTTCCCTGTCTCAGGATTGCCGGGGCACATTCCCAGTAGGTGCCGTGAACCACCGAGTGCAAGTGGATGCCATCTGCGTTTCCGCAGATGTCTTGAATACGACGCTGCCACTGCGCAGAGTGCTGTCTGTCCGACTGCAAGTAATCGAATTCGATGTGGCCAGAACTTTTGGAGGTCTCCTGGGGGAAATGGCGGCATTGGCCCAGAGAGTCGCAGACTCCGTGGACGTGCGCCCAGTGCCGCACCGTCATCTCCACCAATGCTGGGTCCTTTGCACGGGGGTGGTTGCTCTGGCTCCTCCCACATTTTTCAAACTTTGAACGCTTGGTCAATCTCCCGATGTTGTTCCTCAGGACATCATACGGGCTTTGCACCAATGGAGTGGCCAACTCCAATGACTTTGTGCCAGCCACATGCGACAGCTTCAAGAGATTCGCCAGCATCTCGCTTGCGATGAGGACCGACTTCAGCGGGAGTCGTTCAATGCTTTCCAGTGCCCTGTGTGATGGCCGCTGTGCGGCCACAGCGGCTTGGTTCACTCTGTCCAGGAAGTCTGCAAGCGGAGTCCTGCAAAGGTCATAGAGGTCGCGGTGACTCAGCATCGTGTTGACCTTCACCCACTTGTGCCGGGAATTCTTCTCGAGCGGCTTTGTTGGGATCCCCTCCACGTTGGCCATCCCGTGTGGCAGGAGCTCGTGTTTGTGTTGAGGGCCATGGACCTCTAGTGTATCTTGGCAGAAAGACGGCAAGACGAAGCCGAAATTGATGTGGTTTACGTTTCTCCGCTTGCCTTCCTGCAGGGGCATTGCTTGAACAGTGTTTGCAATAGTTAGAACAAACGTACAGGGACATGCAGCTTTTCACACGCCCCAACCCCATGCACTTTCCCAAACCTGTCCTGAAATTTCTGGTTTATCAGCGTCGTGTCTTTTGCCAGCGTGAAAAAGTGGCCCGTGACGTTGGAGTCCAGATGCAACCCAGCCTCTTCTGCAGTTCCCTTAAGGCGGCATTCTGGGCCGCATCTTGCTGCCAGTTTCCACCATGCCTGTAGACAAGATCTGCTGAATCTATGCTTCCAGCAGGTGTAGCAAGAAACCCGCTGCACCTTCGGTGCGCCAAGACATGCCAGTCACCATTGACATTTATGAACAAGTATAGCGCCACACTGCCATACTCGTCGGAATGTCGCGGCATGTCCTGCTTTGTTGCCAAAGCAGTCTTCAATCTGCCTTGCCCTTGCTTGAAGCCAAGGCTGGCGCGCAAGCAGTGTGAGATGCAGTTGTGTTTCATGATCACTGAACGGCAACAACATTTGAGAGCTGTTTTTTTCCACTAGCAGCCTGAGTAAGTAAGTTTGAACAACCAAGGCAAGGAGCTCCAACAAATAGATCATTCGACAGCAACTGTTCAACTGCGGGTGCAGAGCTGGTTCTAGATGCAGCTTTGTCGACAATGTGGTGCGCATGGAGTTGCGGAAGCTTTATGTTGAAGAGGCGAAGGGCAATTCCTGCTGTCGCCAACGACAACACAACCGAAAAAACAAAGTCGTGCAGTGTTACCAGATGCCTGCATACCCTACTCGAAGAGCTGCACAGCCAACCCAGGGCGGGCCCTTGCTCATGGATTGACAAAGCATTGCGCTGCGTTTTTTTTCTGGCTGCAAAATGTGCGAAGAGACTGTTGCGGCAGCAATTCAAGTGAAACACTGGCAAGACTGCGTGGCCGCAGTTTGCGTCTAGCGATGCTCGAAGACTGTCTCCTTGGGCTGTCTGTGTCTAGCAATGCTTGATTGTCTCCTTGGACTCATTCTTCTGATTCAGCAGCTTAATAATCATCATCTCTATCTTGTTGACACGGCCTTGCACCCCTGTCAGCTCGTCCAAGATATCCTTAAGCACTTCCTCGGGCGGGAGCGGCGGCGGACTCTGCCACGGCGGCGGCGGGGAGGTGCTGGTCCACGCCGAGGATGCCTGCGATGATGGCGGCAAGCGATCATACTCGGCGCCCACCCAGTAAGTACACATCGGCGGTTCGCATTTTTCGGACCGAACTTTGAAGGCCTCATCCCTGGTGTAGCACCAGCTGTGCTGCAGGCCAGCCTCAGCCTTTCCCTCCAGCAGGCACACGCAGCAAAACACCTCAAAGTTCTGACCGCAAACCATCACACCGCTGTCTTTGAAGGCCTTCTTCTTGAAGAACGGGGTCTTGTATATCCATCCGCAGACATCGCACACGGCCTGCCAGTCAGAATTCCACGGCATTGTCTGACTGACAGCTGCGTTTCCGCAGATGTTCCACAGATGTTCCTTAACAGCTGCGGCGGGCAATTCAACCATCACGACATGAACACAGCATCCCTGACACATGTTTCCAACTGTTCACAGGCGCGCCCGAGCAAACGCAGGCACGAATCGAAGACTGCAGCTCTACCACCATTAGCCTTGCGTAAGAGGGTCTTTTTCTTGTTCCGACCTTGCGCCCGAAACGTGTAAAGTCAAGACTAAGCTACTGTTGGAATTTGCAGAGGTGTTGGCCATTAACAAGAACCAACTGCGGGCACGCAGTTGGTTTTCGCGGCAGCAGCGCTGCGTGGAACTCCGGCAGTATAAACATGGGACATCTATCGCCGGCGCAATTCAGACTCTAACTTCTCCAGCTCCTGCGTGCTTTGCCACAATTTGTGATCGATGACCTCCGTGGTGTCCATTGCCGTCTGCCACATGCGGAGCGACATCCTGCGCATAGACTCAACCTGAAAAGTCTCTGCCCCTCTCAGAATCAATAAACAGCTGCTGCCTGCCATTGCGCGTGTTTTGGAACTCCTCGATGAGGTCCAGCGCCGAATCCAGATTGTGGTACTCCTGCCTCATCAGGATCTCAACAGCTACCACCATCTGCAACTCTTCCTTTAGGTGTTCCATTTGCGCTTTCAATGCCTCGATCTTCCGTCGTCGAGCCCCAGCCTCGGTCATGGCGCGCAACGCAGGTGACTGTTCCATCATGGCTCCCCTAAAAAAAGGCCAGTTTGGACCAGAGCGCTGCAAAGTAAATTGCACAAAAAGCATCTCAAATTGACAAATATTGCCCCAGGTGCTCTTTTTCTTGCCTGCAAACAAGCATGCGGCAGCAAACACATCGTTTCTCAGGCTGCAGCAGCCCCTCAAGCTCAGCCCAAACACTCACTGTGTTGCCGCAGTGTGTTCGTATATGAACTCTCGAAGCACCGGCTGCAAGTCCTGTATCAGGACATGGACTGGCCAGAGTATGGCCAGAAACACACACTCTGCGTCGTGGCCAGCGGCAAGACCGCCCCACACATCCAGGGCCTCGCTCACCTGCAACATTTGGTCATGGAGAGTGCGCAGCTCGTCAAGCTTAACCTTGTTCAGCTTGGAGAGCCTGGAGAGCACAAATCCCGCACAAGAGGCTCCCTGGCCATATCATCAGAAGGCAATGGCGAAATCAGCGCGCGCTCCATACCAGCAAGAACGACTGCGAAAGGAACCATCGCGGCTCTTCGCCCAGTTCTTTCCATGATCAACCGCAGGACCCGGCTGCATTTCCTGACAATAATCTCGTCAATCTTCATTTCAATGACATGCAGCGCCACGCAATGCGCGAGCTCGTCAGCGTCAACCCCGTAAATGTCCATGGCAGCACGTGCGCCAAGTTTCACTACCAGCTGACATAGCAAAAACAACTCTCTGAGCCACCGGATTGTCCAAACATCAAGGCCCCCCTCCCTCCCCAAGATTTTCGGCAAAAAGAACCTTTCCGAAAAACGACTTGTTTTGACAAAGTATGCACACCCGAAAAAACAAGGTTTTCGGTCCAGAAAAAGCACCAAAAAAAAAAGGCCTAAAAAGCATGTCCTTAATGACCGGCCAGTTATCAATTCTCCAGGTGTGCATCCAAGGCATCATCACCGACCATTGAGGACGTTCGCGCCATTAAGAAGACAGTCCGAACCATCAAAAGCATTCCGCTTAGTATGAGATTCTGGCCCCTTCGTGGCAAGACACGCATAGTTGGTTATCCAGATGCATCCTATCGCAACAATGAAGATAAGTCATCCTATCCCAACGTGCGCATGTTATATTCCTTGCAGAACAAAGAGATCTTCGCCAGGCCTCATCGAACTCGAGAGGCTCATCGGTCGACTATGAGACGCACAAGATGTCCACAACTGTTGCAGAATTGCACGGACTGATGCGTTGTTACGGTTCAGCATTATTTCTTCGCGGTCTCTGGTCAGACCTAACAGGCGAAATCGCAGATGTACACATCCGCACTGATGCGAATAATCTTGTCACCACAGCATCCACAACACATCAACCGGAACAGAAAGAAACAATGCATTTGATCCAAATGTTGAGAAAGGAAAGCAACAGTGGACAGATGCATGACCTTGCACATGTACGGAGTGAAGATTGCCTGGCAGATTCGCTGACCAAGCATTCAGCTAAAGCAGACGAGCTCATCAAGGCCGTCCTCACCGGCAATCTCCTGAATGTTGATGCACATCCACCCTTCCGTACTATGTTGCAGAACAGGGCATTTTTGGTTGAGTGGCTAGCACACAATACGAAGCACGGACCCGACATCATGGCCTTTGCAGGAGTCGGTGTAGCAGAATCCATGTTTGCTTATTGGGGAACCTGGGCATGATCCGCATGTCCACGAATTCTGATGCATGAGTCTTTCATTTTGCACATTTTCAATTCCTCAAATCCGTGATGCGTGTTTTTACACTTGACCCATTTTGAATCTGAAGAAATATGTGTCTGCATCCGCAGCCACTTTCGGTTTACCACCATTCCGACCTTTGCAATCGTGTATGCTTGATCACCTCGAAGACATGCCGATTCTCAACTCCTTCGCCGTAGCCGCTGGTGAAGAGACGGGCATCTCCGTTGAAGGAATCCCCTGCTCGTGATGAGGAAGATGAGACATCCGACTGCCCCATGGAGCAGGTCGTCGATGAGAATCCATCCGCCTCTCAACAACCTGATAATGTCAACATGGAGCAGGTTGATTATGATCGAGATACAGACAACGATGATGACCTGGATGACGAAGAGCAACCTCTCGCAGGAAATCCAATGCCGAAGGCGATGCCACATCCGAAACTGGTTCCAAAGTCACCACCACCAACACTAAGGCTTATGCCAAAGATGAAGCCAGCGCCAAAGAACATCCTGGACGAGAAGACAGAATCCGACAATCATCCTGGCGACCGACCTGCACTTCCAAGGCGACCAGCGATGCGGCCAACTCTTACATCCAACGATCGGTGGTATGTACCAGATGGATGATCAGATACGGACATCAGCCTCCAAGGGAATCCGTACATCCAGGACCTTTCGGGAATTCTAAATTCCTCAATTTCGTGTACAAATACTACAAGGAGTGCTCAACCATCCTTGAGATGAATCCTGACTTCCACTTCATCCCTGAGCATGAACGACAACATGGAGCCAAGGTATTCTGGTTGAAAGCCAGATACAATGCTTACTGGAAGCCAACGCTTCAAGGTGAAGGCCAACATACAGAGAAACAATACATGGCCTTCATCAAGAAGGTCTACAGCATTTGCTGCTACACCAATGCTCAGCCAGAAGTTTTCGGAACAGACATCATTCCGATGGTATGTCACAACCGCCATATTGATCTCGAGAAGACCGTCCAGAATGTTGAACAGGTTTGCAAATACTTCAACATGGATCCATCCAAGGCAAAACAGATCACCGACCTCATCCTCTGGCGAACCGAGAGAATGAGCAGATTGTTTTCCGGATGTTTTCGACACGATCCAAGGCAAGGCCAACACAGAGAACAAGTGGACATGGGTCCTGATGGATCCGTTGAGCTCTACGATGCATTGACCTGCATTACGCATGCCAGGAACTACATGGGCAATAAGCCAGGACTTCTATGTTCACGAACTATGGAAAGGCACGTTTCGAGATTGCGTTCGTGTATCCATCCGTGGACGGGTCACACACTCCGGCCTAATGGCAAGGAATTCCTCAATGATCCCGACATGGAGTTCTACGTGAGATGCAACAGCGGTTATACACGACAAGTCGATCTCCAATCTTTTGGACGACCCCTGTACTCCGAGCAGAAGAGTGAGCCTCGCCAAGAGGAGCCGGACTATGATCTTCCAACGGAATCCATTCCTCCAAGTCCGCATCTGTCAAGATCCGACGCGCCCCATGAAGACGAAGGCACAGCTCAGGCAAAATCCAGAATGCGAAGGCCGGCGCCTCAATCCATTGAAGAAGAGAGAAAGATCAAGCCGTTCGCGAAGAAGCCCATCACGTTCATGTCCATGCTACATATGGAGAGAATCTGATCAACATCATGGAGCACGGGCTGAAATCTGGGAAATCCCAGTCAAACCCTTCGGGGAGAGTGCGCATCCACATGGCATGCATCGACGACGTTATCGCATTGTTGATCCTGGCATTTCTCAAGGACCAGGACTACGACATCCGACTCTCCGAAGAGCGAACAGCATTCACAGAGCAAACCATCGAGGCGAGGAACATTGTTACAGCATTTGATCCCGAGGGAAACATCATAATGAGTAACAGTTGGATCATGAAGAAAAATCTCGGTCGTGAAGACATTAAGATGTACACCAGCAAGATCCAAGAGTTCGCCGATGCCTTCTTCAAACATGTGAAAAATGACCACCAAAACAAGGAAAAATCCGAAAATATACATCCACAGAGACCAAGAAGCGACGGCGCTCCACCGATCAGGACGAGGTTGAAGAGGAGAACATGGAACCCTCCGAGGAGAGATCCGTCAAGCCAAAGGTCACCATGGAGTATCCCAATCCTGAGAACCTAGACGAGTTCATCCAGGAACTCAAGGAAATTTACCTCAAACTAGAAATGAGCAAGAAGGACGCCGAGGAAGAGCTGGAGACCAAAAGGAACTTCATCCGCTTCATGGAGAAGTACAACAAGGATCCAAAGGGAGCTCATCCTAAATTGACAGAATGCGAGAGAGCCTCATTGGCACACGTCGATCCCGATGTCAACCTCAGAAGAAGAAGAGTTCTATTTCCGCCATCGAGGAGAATGTCCCACCATGGACGAGCACCGGAAGGCACAGCCAGTATCAGGATATCCGATTAAGATTCCACTTGTATTGAAGAAGCTTAGGTCACGTGACAACCCAGAAGTCATTCGAGCATTTGCCGATATCCTGGGATCGCTGATGCAGCCGACCGACCGTTCCCCTGTGGACCATCTCAAGACGCATGAGTTCATCTCATCCCTGACGATCCACATGCTTACTATGAACCATGGAAACCTCACGAGGAATCCAAAGCTGGACAACAGGGAGGTGTACAAATGAAGGATCGACCAATCGTGAAGATGATGATGCAGAACAGCGCACACATCTTATGCCTCAATGAAGCAGACGCATTCCTCAGTCCTCAAGATGAGAATTCCAGAGAACTCATCAAGACGTTCATCCGATTCGGGTACAAGGGCATCGTTATCAAGCAATGGTCATCCAGACCAATTGCATGCTTTCTCCGCGGCGGACCTTCCGCAAGAGTGGAACTATTGGCAAGACACATGTCCACAAAGAGTCAGAATTGGGGAACCACATTCGGGATGTCTTCGGAACCGGGGAAAATTGCACTGATCCTGAATACGACATTCCGACCTCGGACTGCTTGGCAACTACGGGACCATCCATGTTTACTGAATCCAAGAAGTACATCGGACCGAGATTGCCACCACGCAACACTGTCCAAGGACACGGACGTAACAAAGTGATTGTCGTTCTCCACATCGAGCAGAGTGATGAGTATCGTGGTATGCTCCCAAAATCATCCAACAAATCACTCCTCGAGTTTGACAGCCGCCACGTAACGAGGGCAGACCTCCCGTTTGCTACCATTGGAGTTTTCCACATTCATCCATCAATCAGCCATGGAGCAGCACGGGAAGATTTTCAGAACGAAATCATGCCACTCGTGACATTGTACCAATGCGATGCGATCACCGGAGACGCCAACAAATCCGCGAATACCTACAGCAGACTCCAGCACGTCTTCAATCCGGCCAACGGTCTCATGAATATCCTCATGAAGGCATAGCAGAGATTGTGGAATGAAACGGAGAATCTGCCACGTGGACAGAATGGAGTATGTAATGGAGACTTCATGCGCCCTAAAGTCCATCGTCCGTCATCACATCGTGCACCTACACATGAAGGCTGGATCAGGGTATGATCGAACATTCCCAGATGTGATGATGACATTCGTGTTTGGATGGGGCAAAACGAATATCCAGCAGGTTTTCCGGAAGGAAGAGATGAACGCCATGAAGGATGAACAACTGGAAGCCATGCGGAGCGATCCGACGTCTGCCATTTTCGACTATCAAGTCTCATCCGCGGAACGCTTCAAGCACGTGAACAACGATATGTTCATGAATGGCTCATAAGATTCCGACTCGCACAGTCCGCTGATGGTCTACATCCGCAGCAGATCTGCCGCCAGGCAACGCAACTTTGAGAGATCCAAGGAGCACCTCAAGAAGAAGCAATCCTGGACTCAGCACAAAGAGTACAACAAGCAGTGCTGGGGCAACCCAAAGCAATGGAAAGACTATGGCGGCTCGACCTGGAATGATTATGGAGACTATGGCAGGCAATCCGACAGCAGCCGTCGGTGGTACCGCTGATCACCTGATGAAGCAGCCACCTTTGGCACTTATCCGACCGACTGAGAAGACTCCCACGATCGGCACTGCGAACTTCAACCAGATTGATCCTCACCGCCAGCAAGACTATTCAGTGAGAGATCAATAGTTTCACATCCGTCCCGCATGTACATAGCGTTGTGCATCACCTTTTCGGTACATCTAGGTATCTCACAGAACCAGTACAGACTGTTTTCCATTTTGCTCACATGACAAATCATCCGCGCCAAAATTGGATGAATCATTGTAACAACACATGGCTACGGCACTTTCAAGTATGGCTACGGCACGTAAGGCCAAGAAGCCAATCATACACTTCGGTGTGAAAGGTCAAAAGAAATTTGTGTCTGTTTTGTGTTGCTTTTTGTTGCACATTGACCTATTCACACACTCCGCTGACATGATGGATCAAGGCCCTTCAAGTCATTTGTACAGTCATTCGACTCATGGTACATTGATAAAAAGGCTTCACAGTCAACACAAGCTACCAAAAACAATCCATCCTCCAATCCTCCATACTGGCATATTAGACTCTCTCCGGAATAGATCCAGGGACCAAATCAACGACCTCTACTACGACAGGGTACCAGTTCCCTTCTGGGATAGGCACATCCGCCACGCCCGATTCGGTGGTGTGGTGGCGTGTTTGGGCCTTTGTGCTGGGCCATTCCCCACCAAGTTGTGGTTGGCGTTGGGTCCTCTTCTCAGGCGTGTTTGGGGAGATCGCTATGGGTGGATTACGCTAAGGCTAGATACGTGGCTTGGTCGGGCACTCACCCTGCGCCTCTTCCTGCCGCGTGTGCTACGGGGCCCTTTCACGCTCCAGCTGTGGATTAGCTTGGGTTTGGGTTTCGTGCTGCTGCAACTCCGGCGGTTCATGGATGACAGAACGTTTTTCCTCACCTACGCTGGAGTCTGCTGCGCAAGCAGGACTGTTGGGCTGTCTGGAGTTGCCAGGTTAGCCTCCAAGAGCCTGAGGGTAAGGCCCAGTTTTTCGCTGCCGATGCTCATGCAGCCCGCCGTCTGCGTGATCGGGTTCCCGACCGCAACAAAGTGACTGACTGCGGCGACGTTTTGGGCTGCTCTGTCTCGTTTGTCTCACAGTCTCTGTCGCCCAAGGAGCTTGGCCGGGTCGCTGCTGCTAAGCGTGCGACGATGCTGCTGGGGGTCCTCCGTGTTGGTGCGCATGTTTGCTGTCAGCAAGGTTTGCTGCGGCTGGAACTCCCGGTTTGCCGCCCTTGCTGTATGCCAGAGCATATTGGGTGGCCATTGCACTTGGACATAGTTGCTGCGATCCAGTTACTTCGGGTTGCGCTGGTCTCATCATCTTCGTGGTTCGGCGGTCTTTGCCCTGAGGGTTTGGATGACCAAGCATGGTTGGGCTGTCAATGGCGTTTGGGACTGGTCGGCTCACAACTACGACGCTGCGGGTTGGTCTGCCGTTTTCTCTGTGGTTGCTCACAGGATTCGCATGGGATGGCGGTGTTGGCGCCGGGGGCGTTTATGCGCCATGCTCGGCATGAGTGTGCGGAGCTGAGCTTGAAGGTGGCCAACCGGCCCACCTTCACCGGGTCGATTTCCGTCGCACGCGTGCTTTGGCTGAAAGTATTCACGGGGCCTGTTCCGCCCTGATGGGCTCTGTGTTAAGTCCTGTTTTCTTCCAGCATCAAGAGTCGCACGTGTTCTCGGACAGGTGTCGTGCGCTTGGCAACCGCGGCCCGCAACAACCGCAAAAACCACGACAACAATAACAAGAACCATAATAACAATAGCAACAATAAATGCAAGAACATTAACAATAGCATCAATATCGACAAGAGCAGCAAGAGAACCAAGAACACCATCAGCAAGAGGAACAAGCGCAGGCTCAAAAAGAAGCGCACGAACAGGAACATGAACGATAGCAACGCTGGTGCTCAGCGCCCTTGAGATCATTGCGCACTTTGGCCCGCTCATGTGGGTTG
>CAUJNA010000006.1:170000-237500 GCA_963377175.1 Effrenium voratum | reverse complement strand
TAGATGAGTGTCGATGTCCACAATCATTTTGATTGGAAATTCCCACGAAACTCCTAACTCTCCCCGTCTCTCTCTGTCAACACAGACACACTGCCCTGCAAACAACAAGTTTCTTCTTGCATTGCAAACAGCACCCAGGTCGGCATCCCGGTCTTCATTTTGGACGTGATGGCTTTTGAGGGCAAATTCAATGGTTTCAAAGAGGAAAGAGCCAGCGAAGAAAGACGATCTTAGGGCTTACCACAACCAAGAAGGGTTGCTTTCACCATGGGCGTTTCTTTCGTGCGCTTCAAGGTTTTTGGAATTGGCTTTGGCAGCTGGATCCTTGGACCAATGGAGATGGGTTGGAACCTTCAAGATTTGAGTTTTCCTTGGACCCTCTAACCTAAGAAAATGGAACAGCAACCAGGAGCTATTGCCGGCAGCGTTGGCCGTTAGCCCAGTCGATCCCATTTGCGCCGTCGCCTGGTTAGCGACGTCTCGGCGGCTGGTCCAGAGCCTCTTGGACCCATTTTAAGTCCGAACTTATGGATTCAGGACCCTTCCAAAAGAGCTCCTCCCCGATTCACCGGCTTTAGTTTGGCTCCCCATGATCAGCACGGGACTTGGGAATGTTCAAGCCCTCAACCAGCAGACGCTGAGTGTTTCCAGCACGTGCACTCTGGCCCAAAGCTTGCAATCTTTTGATTGCCGGATTTTAAAGTAATTTGGTGTCCTTCCTGGTGGTCTCCTTTTGGATTCCATTATACACCATCGAACTTTTGGGTCCCCTATTTTGACACACTCCCATTGATACTCAAGTCTGCCATGGAATACTCTTTCTTTTGGACTTGCCACGTTGGATGTCTCGCTTTGGCTTGCGGAGTGGGCGTGGAATTCGCGAGTCGACTCGCCAAAGGCGAGCGAAGCCCAAGACTCGTCCCAAGCGGCCCGAGACAAAAAGGCCAAATGGTTGCAAGGCCGGGCGGGAGGGGAGGAGGCCCCCGGCTTGCATTGTGCGGTTTATTGGTGGACGAGTAGGCTTCAGATCTTCACGATGTGTGAACAGCATTGAAGTAGGGCCCTTTTGGAAGTCCAACCGAATGCTTTCCGACAAGCGTGCTCGTTTTGTTAGTTTCTGGTTTGAACTCCAGTTGTTCCTTTCTTCGTTTGGGAGCGAAACCAACTGGTCAAAAAAAAGTCCAGCCTGGAACACAGGCGAACCTCAACCCTCCCTGACAGCGCCAGAGCTTATTTGGGTACCGACAGCTATGATAAACCCAGGTGGCGCCTTTAACATTTCGGGCGGACCTTGCGTGGACGCCATGTGGCGGCTTCTTGTGGCCCATGCCGCGCTGGCTGCTGACACGCCCCACCCTCGGCGGTTCGGGCCGGAAGCCGGCTCGTGGTTTAGGGAAGCCAAGAGGAAACTTCAAGCGAAGGGGTACCCCGATTTGGAGACAAGCTGAAATGACCAAATGACCAAATGACCAAATGACCAAATGACCAAATGACCAAATGACCAAATGACCAAATCACCAAATCACCAAATCACCAAATCACCAAATCACCAAATCACCAAATCACCAAATCACCAAATCACCAAATCACCAAATCACCAAATCACCAAATCACCAAATCACCAAATCACCAAATCACCAAATCACCAAATCACCAAATCACCAAATCACCAAATCACCAAATCAAATCACCAAATCACCAAATCACCAAATCACCAAATCACCAAATCACCAAATCACCAAATCACCAAATCACCAAATCACCAAATCACCAAATCACCAAATCACCAAATCACCAAATCACCAAATCACCAAATCACCAAATCACCAAATCACCAAATCACCAAATCACCAAATCACCAAATCACCAAATCACCAAATCACCAAATCACCAAATCACCAATCACCAAATCACCAAATCACCAAATCACCAAATCACCAAATCACCAAATCACCAAATCACCAAATCACCAAATCACCAAATCACCAAATCACCAAATCACCAAATCACCAATTCACCAAATCACCAAATCACCAAATCACCAAATCACCAAATCACCAAATCACCAAATCACCAAATCACCAAATCACCAAATCACCAAATCACCAAATCACCAAATCACCAAATCACCAAATCACCAAATCACCAAATCACCAAATCACCAAATCACCAAATCACCAAATCACCAAATAACCAAATCACCAAATCACCAAATCACCAAATCACCAAATCACCAAATCACCAAATCACCAAATCACCAAATCACCAAATCACCAAATCACCAAATCACCAAATCACCAAATCACCAAATCACCAAATCACCAAATCACCAAATCACCAAATCACCAAATCACCAAATCACCAAATCACCAAATCACCAAATCACCAAATCACCAAATCACCAAATCACCAAATCACCAAATCACCAAATCACCAAATCACCAAATCACCAAATGACCAAATCACCAAATCACCAAATCACCAAATCACCAAATCACCAAATCACCAAATCACCAAATCACCAAATCACCAAATGTCCAAATGACCAAATCACCAAATCACCAAATCACCAAATCACCAAATCACCAAATCACCAAATCACCAAATCACCAAATCACCAAATCACCAAATCACCAAATCACCAAATCACCAAATCACCAAATCACCAAATCACCAAATCACCAAATCACCAAATCACCAAATCACCAAATCACCAAATCACCAAATCACCAAATCACCAAATCACCAAATCACCAAATCACCAAATCACCAAATGTCCAAATGACCAAATCACCAAATCACCAAATCACCAAATCACCAAATCACCAAATCACCAAATCACCAAATCACCAAATCACCAAATCACCAAATGTCCAAATCACCAAATCACCAAATCACCAAATCACCAAATCACCAAATCACCAAATCACCAAATCACCAAATCACCAAATCACCAAATCACCAAATCACCAAATCACCAAATCACCAAATCACCAAATCACCAAATCACCAAATCACCAAATCACCAAATCACCAAATCACCAAATCACCAAACGACCAAACGACCAAACGACCAAACGACCAAACGACCAAACGACCAAACCACCAAATCACCAAATCACCAAATCACCAAATCACCAAATCACCAAATCACCAAATCACCAAATCACCAAATCACCAAATCACCAAATCACCAAATCACCAAACGACCAAACGACCAAACGACCAAACGACCAAACGACCAAATGACCAAATGACCAAATCACCAAATGACCAAATGACCAAACCCAAATCACCAAATCACCAAATCACCAAACCACCAAATCACCAAATCACCAAATCACCAAATCACCAAATCACCTAAATCACCAAATCACCAAATCACCAAATCACCAAATGACCAAATGACCAAATCACCAAATCACCAAATCACCAAATCACCAAATCACCAAATCACCAAATCACCAAATCACCAAATCACCAAATCACCAAATCACCAAATCACCACCAAATCACCAAATCACCAAATCACCAAATCACCAAATCACCAAATCACCAAATCACCAAATCACCAAATCACCAAATCACCAAATCACCAAATCACCAAATCACCAAATCACCAAATGACCAAATGACCAAATGACCAAATGACCAAATGACCTTCATATACCTTCATATTCTCCAAGGCCTTCGGCCCCATCGCGTCCTCGTCTTTTGAACTCCTCGAAGAACTCCCTGGTTGCCAAGAGGTTTCGTGTCACGACCCGAACCCGCTACACAAAGGTGGCGTGCTTGGAACCCAACTTTTGACTGGGTACTCCATTGAGGGTTGTTTCAGAGGGAGACAAGCACGTTTCTGGAACCCCTGCTCGCATCCAGCAGCTTTCAATCAGATCAAGCATAATCATGATGCTGCAGCTGTTGATATTTCTCCTACCCAAAGCCTTCAAATGACCTGAAGTCTTGCCTTTAATCAATCCACTCTGTGCATTTCAGAGTTGAGTTGACTCAACCCTTGGTGATTTCCCTACTCTTAAGCTAGTGTGAGGGATTTACCAAACGTAAACCCTTGACGTCCGACAAAACAGCCGAGCAGCACGACCAAACAAATCAGAGGCAAGCAATAGGTGCAAACAAATCAGCAGAGGAAGACGGGTAAACCACCAGCACAAACCAAACGTGGTGTGTGTTCTTTGCTTCGGATCCCTCCGCTTTCCTAGCAGAAAGAAGAACGGATCAACCCAACATATCTTCCAACTTTTGGCTTCCCTCGGAGTTGGCTCCTGCAAAACATCCTGTTGAGAGGCAATGGATGAATTTCTCTTTGAAAACATTAGGGACCTGGCTGGAAAGATGCTGACTTCTCGGAGGGACAGGCACATGTTCATTTTAGTGTCAGTTGTTTTCGGGCGGGATTCCCCTACTTCTCTTGAGTCCCTACCAATATTCGCCCTCCACACAACTTCGCTCCCCCTCGGAGCGCGCCCGCGCCCGCGTGAGCGAGGTCGTACATCCGCTGGGTGGCGCCATTGGAGGGGGAGGTGCCTTCCGAGAGTCACCTGCACTGCGAGGTCATGGCGTGGTTGGACGACCACCTCCGCAGATGCCTCAGGGGCTGCGAGGGGGGGGGGGAGAGCCACATCCTCGAAACCCGGATGAAGGTTGTGAGATAGTCGCAGCTAGACAAACATTGGCAGCGAGAACCGTCCTCTTAATTATCTGGGTTTGGGTAGACCACTCAGTATTCGTCCTGATTCTGACTCATTCACTTACAGAATACCATCAACAAAATCGGTGGTCGTCAATTCCGTGTCGATACGTGTCATTTCGTGTCCGCCAAAGGGCGCTCCTATTGAAACTCATGCCCAAAATGGAAACAACCGTTTGGAGAGTCCCCAGTCAAGCAGCTTCGTTTTTCCAGACACTTCACCCAAGTTTTCACAGTTGCCGGGGGAACAAATGCAACTGGTGATACAGACCTTCAAGTTTGGACAGGGGCTGTCCGGCTTTGGCTCGCCGAGGCGAGCAGCTGGATGTCTCGATTTGCATCCAGGCGGATTCGGGCGTGTGAGGGGATTTTGGATCCGAAGTGAGGTTCAATGCTTGGAACTTTTTGGGAGAATGCGTCGTGCAAATATTTGCGATGTACATCACGTCAAAGAGAGTGCAATTGGGTGAAAGCAGATGGCACAACCTCCCCATTTAGGTGGCACAACCTCCCCATTTAGGTTTGTCATTGAGAGAAAGGGAATGCCGACTTTCACCCTATCAAAATGTGTTCGTTCTTTTTCCAGCCACTGACCTTGTTTTTTCCGTTCACAGCGCAGTCGGGGTGCCTTGGAGCACCACTTCTGAGCCGCGGAAAGGCATCAAAATGGGATAGGAATGTGGTTGACACATGGAAGCCACGCCTAAGGAATGCAACGAATCACATGAAGGCAAAGCGAGACTGCCTCAGGCCACTCAGGCCATCAAATGACAACTCTTAGGTCAATAGATGCACCGAAATTCAAACTTAGGACGTTTCCCTCCGCAAAACGCAACATCTGCATTGAAATCAGCCGCTTTGCTTCAGACATCAATCTGTGTCTGACCAAGTCAAAAACGGAGCAAAACTCTGAGAGTGAGCTGTCTGCATGCGGGAATTTCTTGCAGCTTTCTGTATTGGCCGGCGTGGCCACCCAAACCACGCCTCCAAAGCAGAAGTCCGCGAAGCAAGGACTGTGTGTCAAAGAAGCCCACATTGTCCGTCAGAGGGTAGTCCCAAGCGATGGTTTTC
This sequence comes from Effrenium voratum, assembly GCA_963377175.1. NCBI lineage: Eukaryota > Dinophyceae > Suessiales > Symbiodiniaceae > Effrenium > Effrenium voratum. The sequence continues at coordinate 231,721 of CAUJNA010000006.1, read as the reverse complement.
GAAGAGAGGCCACATCTGCAAACAAACAGCTTGGTTAGACGCCATAGCAAAACCCCATGCTGGAAACCAGTGACAGACTGTTGGCAAGGCCCTGGAGTTGTCGAGCGAGCGGCCAGGTGGACAGCCAAGCTCCCAGCAGCTCCTTCTGCGAGCCATTCCGGAAGCCGGGGATCGTGTCCTTTGAGCGCCTCGGAAGGACGACTCGTTCTCGTGGCGTTGGGGCAGGCTGGGGAAGGAGAAGAGCGGGGCTGGGGGTTGGGGGTGCACTGTTTGCCAAAGTGAGGTTCCTCTACAAGTAAGAGTTGTTTTTGGGTTCATGCGAATCTGCAGAGTAGGGTGGGGGTGGCATACTGGGGTGTTGGCCGGAGAGAGGGGGCCGCAGGCTCTGACAAACACTGCGGGATCGTGGTCATTCTCAAATTCGTTTGGGTATGTGACAACCCCAAAAAGTGGATTAATTTTGTGGCTTCCCGGCTTCCGTCTTTCTCAACTCCGAAAAGGAAGCACATCGGGATTCCGATGCATTCCCGCTGCGCGCGCTTTGGGCCGGGCTGAGGCTGCCCATCGAGCTGGTGGACGGTCAGCTGACGCTGACGGCGACTCTGGGCACGGTGTCGGGGTCCACAATCGCAGCCCTGGGCAGCGATCAGGCGAGTGGAGCTGCGGCTGTGGGGGGCTGTGGGGGGCTGCGGGGGCTGCGGGGGGCTGCGGGGGCCGTGAGCCTCTCGTTTTCGCGCCGAAAGTCTCCTCCGAGTTTCGTGTTATTTCCCGGCTGCCACTCAAAAGGGTTCGAAAGGAACCCTATCAGAACCGGCGAAGGTTCCTTCCGAACGTTTCCTGGTGGGCCTTGGGTTTCTGCCCGGTTCGCCTCAAAACCTTGAAGATTAGGAGACTCAAACCCTTGCCATCGGCAACCTTTCGACTTGCCATGGGATTCGGAGGAAAAGGAGCCCCGGTTGGGCCTTAGCTCGGAAAAACCAGCGGTTGGGTCAAATTTAAGTTTGAGCTTGGTTCGAGTTTAGTTTTGTTGGGGTCCTTGCGGTCTTGAGGTTCCACCGTCGTAGGCTTAAAGGGGTACCCCTACATGTACGCCATGCGTGCCACTCATTTAGCCCTTCTCTAAGACGAACTCCTGCACTACGATCTTAAGGGTCCAACCCTGGAGCACTCTGATTTCCTTTCTGGTTGATGAAGCTGGGGTCAAATGGCTTCCATACGAGACATGATGTCCGAATTCCCCACAGAATAACAGGGTAAACCTCTCGGGGAGGGGGGACCTCTCGGGAGCACGAGGTGCGGGTTCAGAAGTGGCTGCAGCTGGCGCGGCCGCGGCCTGGGTGGGCCGAAGTCTTCAATCCGCTGGTGGAGTGGTGGGACGCCCACCGTGAGGCGCGAGGAAGGAGAAGAAACAGCGAAAAACGGCGGAAACAAAGGTGGGAAGCTGCTGATTGTAGCTTACTTTAGTGGAATTTTGGCGAGTCCCCATCTCAAGCAATCCTTACAGCTCTGTCGGTTCATCGCGTTGTCCAAAGGACACCTATCACACGGAGGCCTCGCGCGCCTGTCGATGGTGCGATGGACACTTGAGCCACAACGAGCCGAAGGGTAGATTCTGCGCTCACCTGGAGTTGCTACTTTGCAGCTTGCCAGATCCCCAAAGTCGTTTGTCTACCCTAGAGATGTGCGAAGTATGCGCAACGTGTGGAATTAGAAGTCACATTCAGGGTGGGTTTGTAGGTTTGTGGGTTTGTGGGGTCCGCTCACGCCCCGGGTGTCGAGGGCCTGCAGACTACCAAGCTGGCGCACTACTTCGACGTCTACCACCGGCACTTGTCTCACTTCCGCGGCCGCAAGGCGTTTTTCCAGGGGAAGCGGTGGGTGGGTGGGTCGGCCGGTCGCCCGGCCCGTTGGTTGGTTGGTGGGTCGGTTGGTTGGTTGTTTGGTTGTTCGGGATTGGTTGACAGTTGATAGATAATGACCTGGTTGATTGGGCTGGTGACAAGCAAGATTTGGTGGGGATCGGAAGGCCACACTTTCTTTTGAGGCACACTGGGCCCCAAAAAGAGGTTGCACAATAGACCCTCCGTTTCCATCTGGGAAGTTCCCTGATATAGACCGTAAGTGTCAACCACGCAAAAAGAGGGGCCCCCAGATCCACTTGTTGGGCTGCGCTTGAAGGCTTAGCTGATTTCCGGATTCTTGGCACTTGCAGGCTTTTACTGCATCTTGATGGAAGACTCACGGAGCTGGTCCGGCGTTGGGCAATGCCTGGGAGACACGGCCTTTCGATCGACCAATCCCCTGGTGGATTCAAAAGGCATCACAGAAGTGGCGTTTTTCTTCCAGCCCTTTTGACTGGGTGCCCTACCATTCGAATGGCAGCCGTTTTCCACCAGGGTTGGGAAATTCAACCCCCTTGTTTAAACATGTTCAAATATTTTGCTTAAACATCATTCGTTTGTTTTGCTTTTAGTTGGACCGGGGGCTGGCTGTTCAAGCAGCAAATATGTGCCCAACCCTGACCTTGACCTGTCCGAACAGGCGCACCTTCTGGAGATTGGGGTGGCCAGTGGGGGGTCCCTGCAGATGTGGAAGGCCGATGCGCCGATTCGGCAATTCGACTCAGGGATTCGGAGATTCAGAAGGCCTTGCACAGTGGCCTTGCGTCACTTCTCTGGATGGGTGTATCTTTTTCGAGGGTATCTTTTTCGAGGGTATCTTTTTTGAGGGTATCTTTTTTGGGGCTGGCTTAAAGTAAGCTAAGGGAAAGCCACGCAGTTTGGGGTCCTCTGTATGAAGATACACCCAGATGAACATGCGCCTCCTGATGAAGGTTTCCTTTGCAGGAATCCCTTTTTCCGGTCGGTGAATGCTAAACTGTTGCCCAGATTATGTTTGATTGGGGACCCCTTGGACTGGACTAGGGGATTGATGTCCTCCAACTTTTGTTGAGCGGGTTCCCTGTTGAGTATCAGGAGACAAACTCTGTATACTGTTGTTGGAGCCGTAGCAGAAAAAGCAACAGCGCCACGGCAACCTAGTCGCGCCGGTTGCCTATGAGTGACTAGTTGGGACAATTTTGGCCCAAGGGCCATGACCTTCCTCCGCATTTCTCGCGGCTCAGAAATTGTAACAGGGTCCAACTAGACGTATAAGGCACGCCAACTCCGCAACAAAGCGGGCGGGGCACAAGTGAAAAAGAGAGGGTACCACCTGTTTCATGCTGAGAATTCTGAAGGTTTCTTGCATGTGTCCTCTTTTGGTCAGAAACTGCAGTGTGGAGAGGGGGTGAAACATGCAGAGCTCACTGGAATCGGTGAATGCCTTCAACTCTTCATAGGGGCGTCGACTTTCTGAGTATTCAACAATCCCTGAATCGTTTCCCTACTAATGACAAGCAGCAAATGTTTGGAGCATCATGTAGTGTGGCCTTGTATCACACCCATCATCACCTGTCATCAATCGCAAGTGGTCAGGCTACGTAGTCCATGTCTTCTGCCTCGAACTTTCAGCCGCGGTACTTTGCTCCAAGGAAGCAGGAAATGTGCCATGGTCAAAAGTACCTGTTTCTCAAGGCTTACCGGGAATGGTCCGTCATGAATCCCGTAGGAAATTTTGGCAGAAGTCTTGTTGCGAAAGTCATGTAGGAACCTTGTCGTAGCGCATCTCACCATGCCGCTCCTTGCAACTTGTAAAGGGTAGCCTCCCAAAAAAAACAATCCCAAATGCAGCTTCTCAACATGACGGGCCCCCCTTTTTGGTTGAAGGGAAACCACTGGAACCAACCCGCATCCTTGGTGCAGGGTCCCACTGGTTCCCTCCTTCCATGAGGAAATCCCGGCAAAACGTGAGCCACAAGTCGTTCCCGAGAGACGCAGAGACGCGAGGCCTACTTCGGACCGCGGCTCCGTGTCACCGGCGTGGACTGCTGCCCCTACTCGGGCATGCGAGGTGCGAGGTACGGGCTTGAAACCCCAACTGACGCGGACGGGACGGGGTGAAGCATGGGACATGCGGCTGCACTAGGATATAAACGGTATAGTAGTACCCTTGCGTTTTGATCTTTGTACTCTTGTTTTGTTGGTCCCAGCACCTGGAGCGTTTGGGGTCAGTGGTGAGACAATCTGAGCGCGAAGATCAGAAGCTCCAGCAGTTGAGCAGCACTGGTTACGCCGGGTTAGGCAAAGGCACTAAGCCTTGAGACCAAACCCCACGGGTGGAAAGTTGCTTCAGCTTCCCTTTAAGTGGTTTGGATTGGCTTGGAGGTGCCGGGTGGTTTCCTGTTTAATTTACCAAGAGTCATGGACCCGTTGTGTTTCCTTTCGTCTCTCTGTGGCCAGGGGCCAATTGAATTTGGAATTTCTGCCCGCTCAGACGGCTGCTGGATTCCCTCTGCCCCAGCCCCAACCAAATGCCAAAGGATCCTGATTTCAAGAAGTCACCCAATCTTCGGGGTTTTCGGCGATCTGAAATCGGAGATCCCAAAGTCCTTAGATGGGATTTGCGCAAATCCAAGTTCGCACTTGCCCCCCGGGCTGAAGAGGCAGGGGAAGTCGATTCCCAGAATCAACGGTCTGTAACCAGTCCGGACACCCTGACAGGAAACATTGGAACCGGGTGCCGACGTCATTTATGCATTCTGTGTATCTTTTTAAGCAGGAGCACCTGGTTTGACTTTAAACCACTGGGGCTCCAGATTGTGTGCAGACGTGAAATGTAGGAAGCCTGATGCAATGCTTCTCCCATGAGTTGTGAGTTCAGCGTGCCAAGGCAGGATGCGGGGTCAAAAAGCCGGGTCAAATCTCAACGACTAACCTTATCCATGCTTTATTTTGGGGAAACAGGGTGAGGGGTGGGGGGGGGGGTTGGGGGAGGGGGTTGCAGTCCTGTGAAATCAGTGGAGCCGCTGCTGTATTTGTTCGAATCGGGGCAGGCGAGCTGGAGGACCACCGGACCTCCATTTGGATCGGAGACCAAGAGGATCCTCAGTTCTGGGAGGAGCGTCGCTGTTTGAAGTGACCCGCTGCTTCCCCTCAGAAGCAAAAGGTTGAGCACAGGGGATCGCCTTGGAATAGCCGCGTGATCGGTCGAGGTAAATCCAACAGGCAATGTTGACCAAGCGGAGCAATGAACCCGGACCTCTCCTAAAATGGGATACCACCCCCTGAAAATCAACTAAAGTCTATTCATCAATTGGGTCAAATTGCTTCGATCTCATGGGCATGTGTCAAACTAGGTGGGGCACACGATTGGTTGGTGTCCTTTTGGCTTTCCTTTAGAACCATGAGTCATTCGCTGAATCAGGGACCCCAATTAAGCACTTTTCGGCCCCCCCCCCTCCCCATTTGTGTGGGGATACCCAAGAACAAAAACAACACACACGGGGTTTGATTCATGGTCAAGCAACACCAATCCGTACGTGTCAAGAACAGGGGGACCCCTAAAATCTAAAATCGAGGTTCATTTCGGATGTTTCAGGAGTTGGTGCAGTCCGTGCCCCCCATCGACATCATCATCGACGACGGGAGCCACGTGGGGCGCATGCAGCTGGCTGCCTTCCGCAGCCTGTGGCCGCGCCTAAACCCCGGAGGGGTGTACTTGGTGGAGGAGTTCAGTCCTTTTTAAGACCTTTCCGTTCTTTTTAACACAAAAAAACACAAAATAGAACACATATTTGAGCAAATTCTGTGTGAAGAAGAGCAAATTGTTTAAAACATCCCGAAGGAACAAAGGGAGTACACTGGAAGAATGGCATGGACAAATGGTATGGAATAACACGGTACGGACAAAATTGAAGTCTTGGCTGGGAGACACCTACCCCGGGGCGAGATTGTATGGGCAAATGGTTGTTCCCAGAGGATTGCTTCAAGAAGCAGATGTTTCATTTGGAGGCTGATCTTGGACGGATGAGTTCTTTCTTTTCGACCGCCAGTTCCTGCCAACCTCGGGAACACCCCTGAGGACTTGATGTTTGCGTACTTGGAGCCTCACAGCCAGGCGGGGGGCTGGGCTTTGGAGGGATAGGGGAGACACGGAGCGGCCTATTTGGTGGACCCCAAGGCCCCAAGTGTCCCGCCATGCGGCATGTGTCAAGACTTGAGGGCCCTGATTTTGACATGATAGCCCCTAGATACTCTCCCACCCTTGACCCTCAAACAGGACCCAATAGCGGGTGCGTCAGTGTGTGTTCTCTATCAGGTTTGCAAAGTCGCGGCAAAATGGGCCAGAGATGGTGGCTATGGGACAAATGCGGCAAAGGAAGTCATCTTGGAAGTTGCCATGTGTCGGGCAATTGTGTCATCGGGACTGGCATGTCGTCCAGTGTGTTTGGTTTACGTCACTGGTACTGACATTCCCATGGGGCTGCCAGCTGAAACAAATCTTCCGGGACTGCCATGTTCCGGCGTTGACACATTTCCCCTTTGCGGGAAGCCCCGGGTTCAAGTCTACCTTGCAATCAAACAGCGGAACCCAGACTTGGCGGTGCCCCGGCCTAGGCTTTTGGAGTTGTCCCACCAAAAGTCTTGCCTTTTGGAAAGGGATTAAACCGACGAGCCGACGCGCCAGGATGCCCACTTCTTTCGGGGCCACACCTTGTGGATGGAGCGTTTGAAGTTGTTGATGGACGAGATGCAGACAGGCGGACGCCGGTCCAGGTTTGGGAGGAGGATAGTGTGTCTTATAGGGGAACCCGGCTGCCTTGAACGCAACTTCAAAAATTGTACTCTCAAGGAAGAAGAAGAGCTCCTTTTGGGTTTTGATAGGTCACTTCCTAATCTCTAGATGGGGAATCCTAAAGTTGGTGTTTTTCTTTTGGTTTCCCTAACCTCTAAAAAGAGTACCCTCAAAAAAGACACGCCCATTTAACTCGAGTTCTGATTTGCTCAGAACAGAAGGATGTCAAAGCCATCACCTTCCTAAAGAGGTGTCGCTAGGCGCGAATTGCACGCCTGCTTCTCCCCGAAATCCCCCTGGTGTCCTCTAAAAAGGGCGGAGTTGTCAGAATTATGGGCCCTTTTTTGAAAGGTGGCACAAGGCGGCACCAGGGTGCAAAGGGGACCATACTTGTGACAACCCCCCAAGAGGAGCGTCTCACTGAGGTCCCACGGAGCAAACTGTGCCATGGTCATTTGACAACCATAACCTCCTTCCCTTTTTTCAATAATCAACAAGGGGCCTTTTCAAGAGGATGGTCTTCCAACATCCTCCAATCGTCCACTTCCCATTATTGTTGGAAAGAGGGAAACCCCTTCAAGAGGCTTCACCAACAGTTTGTCTGGTCATGCATCCATCTCAAGCACGTGATGATGCCGGGCGCCGCTCGGTCCACAGGGCTCGTCACATTTGCTTTTTAGAAGGTGGGGCCGACATCGCCTCTGTTTTGGCCATTTTTGAAATGCTTGTGTTTTGGTGGGGTGATGCCGAAAGGGCACACAGACGCAGACACAGACACAGACACAGACACCGACGCAGACGCAGACACAGACACAGAAATACTTACATACACACATACATTTATATACATGTCGCCCTGACGGAAGAATGGTTCACCATGGTTGCGATTCGGTGCCAGGTCTCGCCGGGGACGAGCTCAAGGGGTCTGTGGGCACAATTCGCAGCATCAATGTCTACCGCCATATTTGTGTCGTTGAGAAGTACGACCAGGGTCAAGGCACGGGCGAATTGATTTCGTCACCGGGTGTTTGGTTGGAAAACTGAAGGGGAAATTCAATGATTCCCCCTTCCAAAAAAAGATGGAGGTTCTCCCAATAATGGTTCCTTCTTTCCTTGGTTGAGGGGAAACGAAAGGAATCAGCCCATGTTGGTTTGGCCCCCTAGAGGTGCAAGGGGATGAAAGTGGAGAGGTGATTGAACCTCCCAAATTGACCACAAGGTGACCTTTTTACGGGCGGCCCCCTTTCACGAAGTTTTGATCGCGAACATCCTTTCAATGGAAGGGTCGACCAAATGGTGACCAACTGTTTGGCGTATCTTCTGCCGTTGGCTAGCGTCGCTTCCCCCAGGTTTCGGGGCCCAGGAACCTGGCCCGGGTTGCTCTTCCAGTGGGAGTAAGGTTGAAGAGATCAGCTTTCGGCCGACGCGAGTTGAGTTGCCTCTTGCTGAAAATATACGGGATCTCTTTCGGTTGTATTTGTTGTATTCTATGTCGTACGAAAAATATGGCCAGAACCAAGCAAGCACGATATTTGGGTGGGGGGGCAAAGCTGAAGTCTGGTTGTGCTTGCGCACACATGCGTTGAGGACATTTTGCCAGCCAAGGTGATGTGCTCTCGCCATTAGCGGAGGTTGATGATTCATAGAAAGAGGGTCCATTTCCAAAGCAAGGTTCCCTCTAAAAATGGCCGTTGATTTTTGAGCGTGAGCAATTCTGCAGGGGAGCAAGTGAATGTGGCATTGTGAGGAAAGACCACGACGAAGCTGCGAGAGTGCTCAGACCGCGTAGACTAGCTTTCTGGCCAGCCACTTGGAAGAAGCCATGACAGGTTTGGCCGAGATCGTCCAGACCAGTGCGATGGTGACTCTGCTCATGTACGTGAAGTTCTTTGTAAGCAACATGCGTTGGGGCGTGGCCAAGGGCAAGGCTAACCTGAGGGCCAAGGAGGATTTGAACAACAACCCATCCGCCACTCAGGATGATGTGGACCGCGCAACTCACGCGGGCCGCATAATCCAGAATGACATGGAGAACCTCCCCATGGGCTTGGTTGTGATTTGGGCCGGTGGTGTGACGATTTTCGTGACCTATTCCTCTCTTGGGGATTCTTCCGCATACTGCACGGCGCACATGGTCCTCACCGCAACGTGGGCATGCTTGCGAGTGTTGCACACCGTGGTGTATGAGCTTCACATCGGCATTGCGAGAAGCGTCAGTTTCATATTGAGCATGCTGTGTCTCTTCGGCCTCATGTCATTGGCGGTGGTTGCGGCATTCAAGATGCAATGAAAGACCTTCGAAGGGGGGGGCGCATACCTTAACCTCGGCCAAGGATTCTAAGAGCGGCCTGAGGTAGTTTCACTTTATCCCGAAGGCCCAAGGTGGGCGCGTCCATGAACCCAACTGCGTGTGTGTTCTTTTCAGGCTACCCTTTTACACAACCCATGTTGTGTGTCTACCTGTTTTGACACATAGCCAACTTGCTGACAAGACACTGTACTTTGGAACACTCAGGAACCGTCATCGCGGTATTGAGTAAGAGCATTCCTTTTTCAAATAGCAAATCTTCTGTCAAAGTGAAGCAGTTGGATCTTCAGGATGCATGTCTCAGTTTCAGATGAGCACACGGCATTTGGCTGGTGCGCATGTGATCAGCTAACCATTCGGTGATTACTCTCAAGCAGTTTAGCAGGATCGTGCAACTGCTCTGACTGCGACGGCGCATTTGTTTGCTGGCCGCAAATATGCGCCAAGTCATCTAGCAACCTTGCAAAAAGAAGTACTCCCAACGTGCATTATTACTTTGCCTCGGTCCCTGCCACACGCACTCATGAGGGCTGTCCAACATGAATGCTGCCAGCTAAGACCAGACCTGCCTTGAATGCTTTATGGTCGATGAATCACCAGGACGATGGTTGGCTTTAAGTCCATGCTAAGTGGATGCGCTATTTCCAAAGGCATCAACTCCTTAGGCCCTCGCTACTTGATTGCTTCATGTGTCTGTGTGTGTGTGTGTGCGGAGCGACAGATTCACCTGTCGCCATCTCTGTCTCACTATTTGCAGGGGGCACAGGCACATGGTGGTGACCTGTGCCAACGAAGCTATCCACCATGGGGGAAGCGCGGACTGATCATCCGCGAGCAGGTAATTTGCATGATTGCATTTGCATTTCTTTGCCGGTTGAGCCGCCGGTATTCGCATGCAGCCTTCAGCTGTACTCGAAAACCCACCCACTCGAGACTCATCAGTTGTACTCGAAGGATTAGCTTCTCCCTTGAGTGAGTAATCCTTGATGCGGGGGATCCTCGAGTGTACCCATCGTGTGACCCCGGGCCGGTTTGTTGCCGGAAAATTGACCTCATCGTACTGATCACTAGACCAGCGTAATTGCAATTTCAACCGTTTCAACGTTTCACTAAAGGTATCAAAGCCACCAGATCATAGAACGTTTCACACTTTCGTTCCTCGTTTGCGCGTCCGTCTTGTTGTTCTTCGCCCGTTTAGGGATGGCTTCCCCTTCCTCCCGCTCCCTTCTTCCTGGTGTTCCTGACCCGCGCGTTCGTCCTCCTTCTCTTAGCCCGCTTAGGGATGGCCTGCTTGTCTTCGCGCTGTTCACCTTTCTCCTCGTCGTCTTCTTCCTGCCTGTGTACCTGTTCTTGCTCCTCACTCTCCTCACGCAGTTTGGCTTGACGTCTTCCTCTCCTTCCGTTGCTATTTCGTGTTCGTCCTCTTGGCCCCCCTTGCGGGATTCGACGTCCTCCTCCTCGAGCTTTGGTCTTCATCCTCTGTCTTTGTCCGGGCGGGATGCATCGCCCTAAAAACGCATACTAACCCCTTTCCCTTTTTCCCCCTTTTTGTTCCCTTGTCTCCTTCTCCTCTCTTTTCTTTCTTGTCTCTTTTTTCCTCGGGCGGGCTGCGACGCCCTAAATACGCATCTCGGCCCCTTTGTCTTCCTTCTTTCCTTCCTTTCTTTCTTCCTTTCTTCCTTTCTTTCTTCCTTTCTTTCTTTCTTTCTTTCTTTCTTTCTTTCTTTCTTTCTTTCTTTCTTTCTTTCTTTCTCTCTTCCTTTCTCTCTTTCTTTCGTTCTCCCCCCCCCCCCCCCTCTTTTTCTCTTTTTCCCCCTCCCCGCTTCATCCTGTGCTTCCTCTTCGCCCGTTAAGGGATGGGCTGTTCTTCCTCTCGCTCTTCAACTTCGCGGTGCTCCCCATCTTCAAGGTTTAGGAGGGTTTTCGGGACTGTTTGGGGTTTTTGCCCTTGTGGGAGACTCTAAACTTGGTTTCCCCTGGTTTTCGTGTTTCTTGATTGGGGTTTTGCCCGCGGAGACCCAACGTGGGGCTTTCTGTTTGATTGCTTTCTTGCTCCGTTTGTTTTCCGTTGGGGTCTTCATCCGTCTTTCGGGCGCGTGTTTTTTTTCGGGTTGCTCCTCCCGTAAAAACTGAGCTACTCGCCCCCCTGTGAGGGGCGTGTGTGTGTGTGTGTGGAGCGACAGTTTCACCCTGTCGCCATCTTTGTCTCACGATTTGCAGGGGGCACAGGCACATGGTGGTGACCTGTGCCAACGAAGCTATCCACCATGGGGGAAGCGCGGACTGATCATCCGCGTGTACCTGCCCAAGTGATTTAAGGTCTATGCGTTTCTTTGCCGGTTGAGCCGCTGGTTTTCGCACGCAGCCTTCAGTTGTACTCGAAAACCCACCCACTCGAGACTCATCAGTTGTACTCGAAGGATTAGCTTCTCCCTTGGGAGTTTAAGTGTGTGTGTGTGTGCATGTGTATGTGTATGTGTATGTGTATGTGCATGTGCATGTGTATGTGCATGTGCATGTGCATGTGCATGTGCATGTGCATGTGCATGTGCATGTGTGTGTGTGTGTGTGTGTGTGTGTGTGTGTGTGTGTGTGTGTGTGTGTGTGTGTGTGTGTGTGTGTGTGTGTGTGTGTGTGTGTTTGGTTGGTTTCGAAGGGAATCCAAAAGGAGAAGCGTCCCATTTTGTGGGTTTGCAATTTTTAGACAGCCCCAATTATATTGGTCGAGGCCCCTTATGTCACAGCAACAGCCAAGGTGTTTGGCGCTGGACGGTGATGCAAAATCATCATGGAACCCAAGCATAGAAAATTGGCAAACCATTTTCTTTGGTTTCACTGCAGCCAATTTTGTACCCTTGTGCTGATCGTGCATGGGCTTTCCAGGGACCAGATGGGGGGTATTCAAAGCGGATTTGGGACACCGCGGGAAATCCCGGCTCCCAAATCGGGCCTTGCCAGCTTTTTTTGGTACCCACGGTACCCCTGTTTTGAGAACCCCCCCACCCATTTCTAATAAAAATATCCTTCTGCGCTTGCCCTTCGCTTGCCCTTCGCTCTCGTGAGGCGACGCCGGCTTCGTCCAGGACTGGGAGGAGTTGCAGGTGGGCGCCGGTGTGCAGGCCCCGGCCCTGGCAGACCGACAGGCCTTCGGGTCGCGGGAGTCCGCGGGGTGTCTCGTTTGGGATGGGTAATGTGGACCCCGGCTGATTGGATCTTTGGACTTTCACTTTTTGGTTGAAACCGCGATATTTCATTGGACCCACAAAAAGTTAACCTTTTTGCACTAGTAACCAAGTGATGTTGACCCCGAAGTGGTCAACCCCAGTTCATCAAGAATGGGATGGGTTTATGAATCCGGTTTTAACGTTGCCCCTTTGTTTTGGGTCAAGGGAAAACCGAACGAACGCCGGCCTTTCCGGGTTGTCCTCAAAACATTGAACATGTAGCCCTTGATAATGCGCGGCGAGGACTTAAATCCTCAAGTAAAAGATGTCACTAAAGGATTTCAAGCCAAAAGTCATACACATGTGGCGGATCGCAGTAGATATTGGTTGAACCAGGTGCGGCTTCCGGTTTGGGTGTTGGTATCATTTTTTTGGGTGGTGTGAAGGGACATTTGAAGGGAGACTGAAGCCCATTTTTGTCGACGATCTTGAATTCCGGAGTGCGCCATGAAGAAAGCATTGCTCAGCAGCAATTCATCAAATAAGCCTGTCTCAAAACGGGGCAGCCCTTTCTTGATGGTGTGGAAGGGAAGTCAATCTTATTTTTGAGCACCCCAATGGCTGCTGTTTTAACTCCCATTACTGAGACCGTGTCGACCGTGCCAGGTGCAGGTACCGATGATGTCCCACCCTGCCTAATTGAGCCTCACCCAGATCTGACGCGCACGACAAGCTGCACGCGAGACGTGAGGCGCGGTGGCCAAGGAGCGACGAAGCTTCAAGTCTCCGGACCGGTCAGCACTTCCGAGGGTCGCGCGTGGAGGGCCGGAAGTCGGAAGGATCTCCGCGCCTTTTCCGAAGCCTGGACATGGGCCCGAGGCCGGAGCACCGCTCCTCACGGACGAGAGGAGACCAGGATTCACAACCCCTTGGTATATATATATATATAAACACATATATATATATATATATGTACACATGTATATACATGTATCATTTTTTTGAAGGGGGGCATTCTGTCAGAAATCCGTTGCTTTGTAGAGCACCCACCACCGGGGGTACTGGTTCTCCGTCGAGAATGAGCTGAACCATCCAACTGGTTGAGGGGATCCTTCAAGCGATTCCCAGCACCGCTTGAGCAACTAGGAACTGAGAATCAGCAAGGCTTTCAAGTGAATTGGTAAGTGTCGAGAAAAATGGCCCGCACCATGTGCATCACGCAGGACCCGCAGTGAGGTGACGTGTCCTAAGAAGGCTAAAGCAAGTTGTGGGTATTGTTCCCCCCCCCCCCCCCGGAATGAACAGAAGGAACCTAAATAGGGGTCCATTTCTCAGCAAAGGTGATTCCTCGAAAAGCCGTGTGTTTTGTTGGCTCCATGCTGATTTTGCGGCTAAGAACCAACATTCTCTCACAAGGTTCTTCAGAGTCCAAGAAATCCACACACACACACATCCCACCAGCCAAATGGTGCACCAGATCTCTGAACCCTCTGGTGGAAGTTAGAGGCCATCCGAAGACCATCCTTCTGCAGGACCTGTCAGCAAGGTACATTAAACAAGGACACGCCCTCTTCCCGTCTCGTGCCGCTTCGCTCGGTTTGAGCGGGTCGGATGGCAGCGCCCATGGCGCGATCGCCGGAGGCCGGGGGTCAGGGTGCATTTTGGTGGTGCGCAGTTAATCACTCAGGTGAGCTATTTGCGAGACTAAAGTCAACGGAGAAGGATAGTCAGGCAGCCTGCGTCCCAATATTTTGCGAGAAAGTCATGGAGACAGTCAAACTTTGACTGGCCTTGTTTTCCCAAGATGCAAACGATTCAGAGTTCCCGTTTGGAGGGTGAGAGATCTTTTCGGTTGGAAGTCTGATGGCTTGTCTTTAGGGGCGGAGAGAGCCCCCCCCGTCCCCCCCCCAAAAAAGGAGAACCCAAAATCAGATACCACCCAGGTGGAAAGCAACGCGAAAGCCTCGTCCCTTGCCCTGACCTTTTCGCGATCAGGTTGCCGCACTGAAGGGCGGATGCGGGGCATCCTGGGCCCGGAGGCCCGACTCTTCCGAAGCGAACCGACTTGCGGGGTCAACGTTTGGTGCCATCTTTAGATCTTTGCCCTTGACAATGCAAAGAACATATGAATGTCTCCCAGGTTCAGGGTGGTATGAAGGACTTTTTTTTCAGCATTTCGAGACAACACACAAGGCATCCTTGAGCCTGCGCGGAATAACCTGAGGGCTTCAACCAAGTGATCACGACCTTGTTATTCTTTTGAAGTACCCCACATTTTCATTCCAAAGTGTTCCGGGCCTGAAATTGTCGCCGGATTCCCATCGGATACCCAACTCGATTCTTCCCATCGGAGAAACTTCTCGCCGAGGCCTTGTTGGCATCTACCTGGAGGCGCGGAAGGTCCAGGACGAAGGGGTGGAGTCGAGCGGGTCCAAACCGTTTTTGGATCTTTCTGGGATTTGGGAGCCATCCTTTCGAGCTATCCGTTAAACAAACAAGTAAGTGAAGAAGAACCGATTTGGACACAGCTGCCATGTTTTCATGACTCGACTGACATTCATTTCTTCGGGGCTGCTTTTCTGAACATTCGGCAACCCCAAAAGGTTTGGTTTTGAGACGACATGTTTCCAGGCTGCACGGACCAAAAGGTTTCAGTCAGAGACTCGGTGTCGTTTCAGACCGTTAGGCCCTGATGGGATCCCGTTTCAGAACAAACCTGGGCCTGTCGTGCAATGCCTTCTTTCCTTGTTGCCAGACAAGTGGGCTGCCACCCTTTCGAGGTAATCCTGTATCTCTTTGCGTAGGGAACACTCAGAAACGGTCCAACGTTTTAACAGCTTGGTCAGTTTCACTCACCAACGTTGCAGGGGATATCCCGTGGGTTTGGATCCAAGACACAGCTTCATAAGTCTCGTGCGTCGATTCGAGCCGTTCCTGGAGAATGATTGACAAGGGTAGGAAATTGGTGAGCAGTTGGTTTCCTTTGGTTTCCCTTTGCCAGGGGCCAAATGTCGAGCCTTGTGCCAAATTGCTTGATTCAATCCTGCACCGTTTGCCAGGCTTTGTGGTCCTACTTAGGTGCCCCTTTGTGGTAACGTTGTCCTCGTCCTTAGCCCCATTTTATTCCCAAATCCTCATACCTGCCCATGATTCGATCCCCAAACATTTGGTTGCCTATGGTCAGCTCGCATTGGCTTGTCTCGGGTTCAAACCTGCGCCATTGCAATGAGGCCGTGGCTTGTTGAAATGTAGTGAGCCCACTTTGTCCTTTGCGAGTGGCACAGGTTTCCTAGAGACTTGGACTGTTTAATCAAAACAAAGCATTGCGAGCGATGGCCTCAGAAGGTGTTGGCGCAATTGCCCAGTGCGCTGAATGTCAAACTGATAAGTTTAAACAAGCGCGGGTAGAAGGCCGTCTATTTAGTCAAGTGCATGAATGGATTAACCACTGTCCCTACCTACTGTCTCCAAACCACAGCGAAGGGAACGGGCTTGGGGTAAACGAGGCCTTGTTGAGCTTGAATCTAGTGAATGACTTAGTAGGTGTAGCATAAGTGGGAGCTCCGGTTTGCTTTGTTTAGCAACTGATTTTTGCGGAAGACATAGTCAGGTAGTCCTAAGGTGACTACAGGGATAACTGGCTTGTGGCAGCGAAGCGTTCATAGCGACGCCGCTTTTTGACCCTTCCATGTCGGCTCTTCCTATCATTGAGCCGCAGAATTCCCAAAGTGTCGGATTGTTCACAAGGAAGTCAGCGCGAGTCCTGTTCAAATCTCAGCAGTCACATTCAAGTCCCCGCTCTTGCGGCCTCTCGGCACAGGCCTCGTCATCAGATGTCGGACTCGATGTCGGACTCCTCAGGGGGAGGGGCGGGTCCAAGGGGCCCCCTTGTTCTATGCCCTTGAAAGAGGATTGCTTGGATGTCTGGGAGAGCTGGCTGCTTTTGTTTCACTCTCACGAAGTCCTCCCAATGAGAAGATTAGTTTGGGTCACTTTTCCCCACAACCCCCCGATGACTTCGAATACCCAATTCCGCCAAACGCTCGGGTCTGAGGGTCTGCTGAAGTTTGTTCCTCGCAATCCAGCGAAACCCTCTGGTTGTTTCTGGCTATGAAAGCTTAGCCATAAGATTCGGGCCAGAATAGGAGCAGTGGTATCACATCCGCTTTGCAACGCAGGGTTTAGAGCCACAGAGGGGTCAACTCAGGATTCGTGGCAACAAGTGGTGCAGGCAGTGTGGGACGCAGTGCTGCAACATTTTGGCTCAGGTTGCAGCATGACTCCGCAGAGCTCGCGCTAGCGCTGCGGGAGAACGCTGGCTGCACGCGGTGCCACTTGGCGCCCTCGTAGAGCCGAGCAGGAATCGCACTAGCTCAAGCAACGCGTGTCCACTCTGCAGTCAGCCTTCGGAAATTGAAATCGGAAGAGAACGCGGGTTTAGTTGAGTTGCTGTTTTGCAGTTGGAAATGGCAGCTAGCGCCGACAGCAAAGCGCATCTTGAAGTGACTGACTTCGACCTGGGCGAAGCTGGCGCGCAGCAAGCAGATTGGCTTGGCGCAGCGGTTCTTGCTTGCCTTTGGCGTGCACCAATGCACTGCGCAAAAGAACTGGAACACTTTTTTCAGCACTGTGGCTGCTCGCTGTTCGAGGCGCGTGAGTCTGCGCGCAAGGTCTTCCGGCAAACCATGCCCAAGACAATGCGCTGGCTCGGCGCCGGCGTGCTCTTAAACACATCACTGCTGGCCGCACGCCTTGCGCGGGCCCACGCCGGACAAGTTGCCTAGCTGTGTGTCAGATATAGCCTTCTGTGCGGCAGTTGCGTTTGTGCACAGGCGCTACGGTACGGTCAAGTAGTTTTGAGCGTGTCTGCGCAAGAGGGCGCCTGGCTGGCTGCCGAGCCCATGGCATCGAAGGAGCCGGACGACATCATGCCTATTGTTTTCAAGCTGCTACGCAGTGGCGCGAGCAGCTGCATCACCATGGACCATATCTTGCAAACGGAGCTAGCCCTGAAGCTTTTGTGGGAAAAAGGCTCAGCTGAGGAGCGAGCAGTCGTGCTGCATGTGGAGCGTATCTGGCTCGCTTTCAAAGACTTAGGCGTTGGTAGCCTCCACGACGTCGCGCGTAGCAAGCAAATGCCTTAGCGATGCCGCACGCGAAGGTTGCTCGGGAGTGGCTGGCAAACGCCGAACTTTTTGGAGCAGGCGGCGTGTTTCCATTTGGGCGAGTCTGAAGATTTTTCGCGCAGGAACCTCGCAGTTTCTAGACATTTGTGTTTTCAAGCGGGCAAGTCTGGAGGTTTTTGGCCCCAAGACCGAACAGGCAAGCAGGCAAGCAGCAGACAGGAAGCCACAGAAGCAAGCAAGCAAGCAGGCAAGCGCGGAAGCCAGCAAGAAAGCGAACAGGCGGCAAGCAGGCGGCCCCCGTGTCAGTGGAGCTTTTCGAGTCTTTCCGGGCGAAGGTATCAGCCGTAGACCTGTGGCTCTTGCCAGTGGCTCTTGCAAGCCAAACCCCCAGCACAACCTTATCGGAGCCCGACAAGACATGCTGATCCCTGAGCCAAGCCCCGCACAGCCCAAGGCCATAAACCAACCCGAGCGCCCAGCAGACCAATCCGACCCCCACAAACTAATCCGGCCATTCTGCAAACCAATCAGAACCCAACAAACGGATTCGACCCCCACAACCTCCCGCAAACTATGTTGCGCGCAGCCCTTTTACAGGTTCCACGTACAGGTAGTGAGTGCTTTGAGGTAGACTGCCCATTGGACAAATGTGTCGTGCCCAACGAGAAAACATAAAGGACTTCCCCCTAAAAGCTGCAATCAGCACTTGCCCCAGGCGCGGATGCTGGGAGACCTGGGCGAAGGCGCGGAACCTGACGAAGCTTTGGAAGTGCAGGTTATTGCAGGGGGCAATGTTGCAATCAGTTCCAGGATTGTCTCGAAATAGGATTTGGATCCCTAAATGGTTGGTTTCCTTCTCGGCCCCGCCCTGGTTTTGCCTGGGTAGATGAAGGTTAGGATAATTCATGATGTGGAGGGTAGAAGGTATGGGACAAATTTGTTGCCACAAGAACTTTGCTTTGATTTGGGACCCCCCCCCCCCAACCTTTTGCGGTTTACTTTCCGTTTCCCCGCAAGCCAACCCCAACAAGGGCACGCTAGCAAAAGGTCTCGCGCTGCCTGTTAAGTTGGGGTGCTGGTTTTGTCTGGCTGTGGCTCTCTGCTTGCTTCCTCGGCTTCCTTCGGCTTGTTCTCGAAGGAATTTGGGCGAGGGGCGGCACTAAACCAAAGGTCTGTGCTATTCTGCAAAAACAAGGCCACCAAACAAATGACTTGGGCAAAGGAAAAAGAAACCAGCCCCAAATCAAAAATGTGGACCACTTTGGCGCCGGCTAAAAAACGGGGACGAACTTGATCCTAGCCTTTGGAGGGCACACCTTAGGGGTTGAATTAGTTTCCGAGCAAATTCAACTTAGGATCGGCTCGGTCGAATTTGAACCAGCTACAACATATCGAAAGGGCAAAAAGATGCACCTATTCGAGTATGGGTGATTCCTTATTCAGCATTCGTTTGGCCTGCCATCCTCGGGCTTCTCAAAATAGTGGCGCCCGCTCCCCCCCCACCCCCCAAAACTGGTCATCCTTTGGTTTCCGTTTAGAATCGGGTAGCCTGGAAAAGTTAGTCACTTTCGGCAGTCTGTGCCGTTCTCAGCCTTTCGGCAGGGCACTGCGAGCACAACCGTCCCTGGCTGCAGGCGTGGTGTCTGGAGGTCAAATGGGAGTGTCTCAATATTCCGACCCCTAAAAATGGTTCCCCAACAAAGACACATCCAAATGAGTGTGTCTTTTCTCGGGTGCCTTTTTGTTGGATGGTTTTAAAGGGAAGCCAAAGAGAACAAGCCACGTTTTGGGTACCCCCTGTGTTAAGACACACTCATCTTGAGACATGGCACATGTGCCTTGAAAGCGTTAGACCAGTCCTGAGCTTGGCGTCTGTCGGTGCTGTGCCTGTTTTTGGCCTGGCGTTTCGGGGAGGGCCGGGACAGCCCCGAAGTCTCATGTCTTTTTGTGGGAACCAGGAAGTGTTTTCCCCCAAAACGTGAGAACTGCCCCCAGCAAAAAGGGCCCTGGTGTCCATTCGATTCCCACCCCAAAAGGGTATGAACTGAGAAATGAAAAGAACTGAAGATTGTGAAGTGTGTGTTTGAAAGGACGCACGAGAAGATTGTTTGGCCCTGCCAGGTGAAAAGGAAGTTGTTTGGCTTCCTGCAGCAGATCTCCGAAAGGAAGAGGCAACGCGGTTTTGCGGTTTTGCAGTTTTGCAAAGTGTCGAGAGTGGCAGTGGGCAGAACTCGGACGGGTCTTTCTCACCCAATTTGTTGTGGTTGTTGGTGCCAATCTTGGTACCGCGATCCGAAAAATGACGAGAACGCCGTAGCTCGCTGCTTTTTTGAAAGGGAAACCTCTCTACCCCGCGGTCGTCTCCGAGTTCGAAGGGCAACCCCGTTTTCAGGGCCCGAAGTGCTCTGACTGGCTGTTCCATTCTGCGAAAACGGCACACAGTCTCAAGTACCCGTTCAAAACAAAATTGGGGGGGGCAATACCTCAATTTGGCGGAGGACTTGGCCAAGGCTTCAGGGGCGAGGCATCGCTTCCAGGCTCGATGTGACGCGAGCAGTGAGCGTGCTCGCCGTCGACATCGGGAAGGAGGAGACTTCGAGTCCAGGGCCTCCGCTCAATGTTCACCCTGGGGTGTGTCTCCCCAAAGCGGATTTGGGTTTGGAAGGACACCACAAGGCCATGAAGATATCGGAACCCCGGTTTTCGAAAAAGCCACCTTGTGGTTTTGGTTTTGAAGGTCGCCTTTTTGTTCTTTGGCGTTTCCTTTAATTGTGATCACCTCTTGGGCGATCTTGGGTCTTTTTCCCGGTGGAGCTTAGGGAGTCCTGCGCTTTTGTTTTTTGCCCGGGCGTTGCAGAAGCGGGGATTGTGTAGCATTTGGATGGATGGAGGCTAGACAGATTCTTTGCCACATGTACAGTCGTACCAGTACAAAGGCTTCCGCCCGGGGCCTTGGAATCACTTGCTTGCAGTTCGCCGGGGAAAAACGAGAAGTTGAAGAAACGCCTCTGACGGGGTATTTGTAGAATCTTCCTACCTGCAACCAGGTGGGGCTCATTCCAAGAGAAGGGCTGGCTTTTCCTCGCCCCGTTTGCGCTGAACATAACCTCTGAAGGCCGGACCTGGAAATTCCGGGTTCTCAAAACAGACCTCGCGTGCCCTGTTAAGTTCGAAGGGGAACCCAAAGGAAACCAGCCATTTAGGGAACCACCCCCTGTTGAGAACCCGAGGACATGTATTTCGGCTCCATTGTGGCTGCGGCCTCTGGCACGGTGTTTCTTTCTTTGGCTTGTGAATGCCTGTGCGACCTTTTCTCCACCATTGGTGACCGTGGTTCCCAGCCACACCCTTTCGAGAGTTTTGGACTTTCAGACTTTTAGACTTTAGAGGGGTTTCATCACGTCTCCCGCTCCGCTGAAATGAACAGTTTTTTGTGTTCACTCTTGCGGGCCTTTGCATAATGGCGATTTGTCTGTCAAGGTGAATGATGAGCAGCGAGGGATGTTTTCGGAACTAGCCTTGATTGGAAAACACGAGAAGCATACAGATGCCGTTCGCGCATTCAAGTTGCTGCTAGCATAGTTGATTTACTCGCCCTGCTAGACTGTTTCAGGGACATCTCCCTATGTGGACACCCTACCAAAACGGCCATCAGCGGGAATTGGTTTCCCTTAAGCAGACGCTTGTCCCTTGGTAAATTGGTAGGGTTGGAAGGTGTCAACTCGGCTGGCGCTCCAAGCCTTAGCGCTGTTGCGTGATGAGTCGAATCTGCCGATACACCAACGGGGACGAAAAGAGGCACGAAGAAACGAACCAAACAGGGAGGAGTGCAGGTAGACTCTGACAATTTTTGGTCGAAACATGCCACGCCATCCCACATCGCTTTTCCCAGTCACAAGCAACACATTCCCGCTCTGCTGGCGCAGGCCTGGATGTTTTGTGGATACCTGTTATCTAGGACTCAAAGTGGACGTGCTGGGCCTTGAGAGGACGGTCTTCCAAAAGTGTCCTTGGGTCGCAAAGCCCTGTGGAAAGAATTAATCTGTCCAAAACGTCCTTTGACTCCAAAGCCTCTTCCACCTCCCTTCTTTGGTTCGATGTTCCTTGGGTCCAACTTTGTACCCCGATCTGTTGCTCCAGAGCGGCGGCAGGACCTGGCGTGCTGCCCCCTCGGTGCGTTGGCAGTGCAGTCGCGGCCCCGAAATCCAAAATTCGCAGAATTCGCATCCGGGCAGGAGATGGGTAAAGGGGGTATGTCGGGAGTGGGGCGGTTGGATGTTCAGGGGCAAATTTTCAGGATTACATATCTTCGCTCCTGTTTGGTTTTGTCACAAAGGCTAATGGTGTAGCTCCAGTAAAAGGTTGATACGGCGGTCAACTGGCGGACTCTTCAATCAGCATACTGTACCAAAATAAGTATCACAATCTATGCATTTGTTCAGTTGCTTCTTATGTCTATTTAGGGCATTCCATTTTGCTTTAGACCGTTCTCATTGTTTTTCTAAACATTTTGTTGCATCCTTTCCCTTATGAGATATTGATGAATTTGGGGACCATTTCAATTGTGAATTTTCAACTTGCAGTTCCTTCAGTAGCTTTTGGCATGTTATCGAGTGCTTTCTTCAAGTCATCCACGTTCAAAATGTTGTATCGTTTGCTCCTTATTTTTATCAACATCAATCATCAATCAGCGTTTTCATTGATGCTTGTTCAAAAGATGTTGTAGTTTGTGGTCGTGCCATTTTAAGTATGTTAACCCTTTGTACCCCTTAATTCGGATGTTTGACATGGTGTAGGTGTTTGCTGAACATGTCTCTGATGTTTTCGCTCCTGCTTTAATCCTGTATGTTTGAATTGCTTTAATGCCTCTCGTTGTGATCGATGCCTGTTTAAGAAGAGGACATCGTTTGAATGCTTGTGTGTTGCTGTTTTGATTGAGCTTGTTTTCCAATCATGTTGATAGGGTGTGTCTTCGTTGTATCGGTATTCCTTGTTGTTTAGGATGAGTTTTTTTGTGGTTATCGTTCTTCCCTATGTTTTTGGTTGCTTCATTATTGGATAGTGGCTATGTAACCTGAGTGAAACTCCCCTGCCATATTTACTTATAGTATGTAACGTCCGGTAGAGAAAGCGCTTGGCTGCTTGTTTGGTCAATCAATTCTGGGCCTTGAGATTTGTCGGAACAAGAAAGCAGCACTGGGCCTCACGCTCGGCCCCTCCCTTTGCGCTGAGCATCATCATCCCCGATGTCACGACGCAAGTCCCGCACGTGAGAAGCACCGCTGGCGCCATGGGCCAGTGCCTGGCCGGCGCCCGGCGCGCGCTCTTCGACTCCCTCCGCGACTCGGCGAGAGCGCCGCTGCCGCCGGAAGCGGATGGCAAGGAGGGGCGCGGCGCCAGGTGGACGGAAGCAAAGGACGGGGCCAAGGGGCGGGGGGTGGGGGTGGGGTTTGGCTGCTATGGACTGGTCACCGGGTTTTGCAATTGTCCCATGACCCTGTAACATTCGCTAGTTTTTCTCTGTTGCCCCCCCTTTTTTGGGGCTACATGTTTGGATTGCTTGAAAGGGAACAACAAAAGAGCACCGAAGCCTACTTTGGGGTTCCCATTTTTGCGACAGGCAAAAGTTTTGCGCGTTGCTCGCCTGAGCTTCAGACAAAATTATTGGCAAGAACATGGGGGACCGGATCCCAATCTTTCCATGCTCTCTTGGGGGAAGAGTAGAACATTTCCTGTGTCTCACACAGATTAGCTAAAGGGACACATTTTGGCCATCTTGAAAATGGCATGTACGAGCTGGTTTGGAGGATCCCTGCTGAAACAGGTGATACCGGCTGTATTTTATGGTGAACCTTGTCAAATGTTGCAATCGCCCTCTGGCCCGAGATTTGTTAACCATAGAAAATGTGTTCCACTGGTTCGAGGTTGCTTTTTTATTTACCAGTGGAACCCGTTGATGCATCCAGAAGGATGCCACACACACACACAACCACCCGCACAAATGTGGCAAGCTTGCGGATGGGGACCCTAACACAACGGGATCCCATTGCTTCGTGTGCTTTTCGCATCCAAGAACACTTGCTAGAGGGGTCACCCAATGTCATATGCAATGGGGATGTAGTTCCTAAGTGGGGGTCCATCCAAGTATCCCCAGCCCCAAATGAGACAAAACCCGATATTTTGAGGCAGAATCCCAATTTGGGAACCTCCCCAAAAGCTTTCTCCAACCGTTTGGCGTGTTTTTGAGCCCCCTTTCTTCTGAACACCCTCGTGGACGTCTCTAAACAACAAATAAAACTGAGGGCCGCGGTGTTTTTTTGGTGGGTCGTTTTGGGGAAGCCAAATGGAGAACCCCGTGCCATGGGTCCAATAGAGACCCGCGCTTCTGAGGCCTTGGTGAAGGCGCAGCTGAGGGCCTGGCACCAAAGCCACCCCGGCGGCGACGTGCCAAATGAGCTGCCGGCGGCCTGCGAGGCGCGGGCGGGTAGGTTTCATAGGTTTCATAGGGAGCCACCTAAGGGGTTGGAATTCGGATAGGAATTTGTGTTCCAAGTTTGGTTTGAATAGAATTGATTTAGACTGCAACTGGGCACGTACAAGTACTATGTAAGAATTGGAATGGACATGGACCTTTTTAGCCCCACCGCATTCATCCCTTATGAATGACACCCAAATTGGAAGACCGACACGTTTTTCTTGGGGGAAACGAAGGGCTATTTTAGTGGGATGACTCCAGGTTTTGAAGGAGTTTTCCAGGGGCTGATTTGTTTGTGTTCCATGTTTGGGGGGCTGAAAGGGCTTTGTTTTTGGTGGGCGACCTCCAGAGGAGCGAATTTTCCAGGCGGGTAGTTTCATGTTTCCACCAACAGTTTGGACAGGTAAAGCAAGAGACCGACGAACCACAATTGGACATCATGTTTAAGGCTTAACCAAGATTCGGGATCTTTCACGCGAGGGGGCGTGCTGTGAATCCTCCCTGGAAACTCTTCCATTAGTTTTATGCTGGTCCAAAACGCGGCAGTCCAAAAAGAAGAGGGTCCTATGTTCGGTTTCGATGTGCAAGCCCTACGATCGGCTTCCCTTTAAACCCTGTCAACTGTGCCGCAGGTCTTGGTGAAAGAGCTGCTGGGCGCTCGTGCGAGTTCAGAAAAGGAGTGGGACTTGGAAGGGTTTCGAAAACCGATACGGTTTGAAGGACCTCCACATGAAGTGGGACGCAAAGCGGGCCCAACAAAGGTATCCGCTCGCGGTCTGATTCGCGGAAGTTTCTTTGATGCACGAGCCACGTTACTACAAGGTTGAATGGCAGAGAGCCCACTAACCCCTCGCAGGGTTGCTACCTTGTTTTCTAGGTGCTGAGTCCGGGGCCCGGGGGTTAGGAGGTGGCCTCCTTTGTTCGCTACACCCACCTGGACTTCTTGCGTACGGAGGGCCCTTCGCCCAAGCCGCGGTCAGAGGTCGCTTGGGATGTTGAGGGGGCAAAGGGCGGCACGTGGGGTTTCAGGCATTTCCCATTTTTGGCCTCCAAAAGTGAAAGGATCAAGTGACAAGTTTGAAACCTATATGTTTTTGGAAATGGAAACCGCTGGGAGTGTCAATGAACCCCCAGCAGTCTCCTCCTCTGAGTTCTTTTTGTACAAGAAGCAAGGTTGGTTCGACTTTGAGTTGCATGCCCGCCTCTGGAAGGGGGGGGGAGAACCACTTTGGGGGTTCCAACTCCCAATTTACACACTTCCCCAACTTCGGCAAGTCGCCGACATCTGGTTCTTTTGGCACACGTTCATTTTCCACGATTCAGGCTGAGTGGCGCCAGCTCTTCCCTCGGTACCCGGCCGAAGCGGACTCCACGGAGGGCTACCTGCGGTGCTTTGAGGTGTCGGACGGTGCGGGCATCCGTGGGGCGCTGGAGACGTACGGGCTCTGCGTGGTGCAGGCGCGGCTGGGTGGTTTTGGAGGAAGCTCAGACTTTTCCTCTAGGGTTGTAAACATCACCTTTTGGGCTGATAGTTTCCTTTCCGTAGCGCGATATTCGCCTTGTTCTTGTCAAGCTTGGTTCTGGCCCAAAGGAAAGGTAAGTTAGACTCATCCCTTCAAAATGCAACTTGGCAAACTTGGCAAAGACACCGTGCCCGGTTTGGTGTCCTTTTGATTCAGTTTGGTTGAACATAGAGATTCCACGGTTGTTGAAGCTGTTTCCTTCCAATCATTAACTGTTGGAGCGAGGCACCGGGCAAACTATTTTCATCTTGATTTCACCTTTCAAGATAGCGCCAGGAAAGGGGTACCAACTCACACAACAACACTCACCCATCCATGGGTGGTCACAAAACCCTGGACCCCTTTTTCGCGAGGGTGCGGGAGAAGGGCGACGCGACATTTGCTTGTCTCTCGATAGGTGCTGTCCAGGGAGGAGTGCGAGGCCACCGTGGGCGCCATGTTCGAGGAGATCAACGCGCTGCGAAGCGCCAAGGACATCCAAGGCGCGAGGTCTCGCGGGCAGGGAGAACCGAGAACGGAGCAGCACGGGCTTTGGCCGAGCTGTCCGAATTTGTTCGAGTCAAGATAATTAGCCCCGCGTGATGTTTGAACAAGGAGTATTAAGAGTAGACAACCCTTCTACGAGGCATCCTGTTGGCGAGGACCCGCTCAATTCTGCTTTCCCCCTTTCCCACCAGCAACAGCTATGGGCTGGAAGGCGGCACCAAAGGTGTGCGTGTGTGTGTGCTTTTCGGTGTTGGGTGTGTGGGTGTGGGTGGGACATGACTGCCAAGTCACAACACACCCGCTCAAGAGTATGGAGGCACTGAAGGAGCCTCCATGCATTCAAGTGTGCAACCTTGACGAATCTATTCCGGGTCCGACCAACACGAGTCCTAAGAATCTCCAAGCACGTACGAGCCTTGCTAGGTGCAGTTGGGCGAGTGTAGATGGCACAGCTCCAACCCATTTTGGTTTAGGAGTCCTCCCTTCAAAGAAAGGGGTGCCATCTAATTCCACCTTAGTGCAGCGGGGTCTTTGGCTTGCTCGGGGTGTGGCCACTGAAGAGTGCTAGGAACATTTCCTAGGAGTCCAATTTAAGCAATCGTGCCCCAAGGCATGCGGCAAAGTAGCTATTTGGACGTCTCCCAAAATTGTGGCTTCCCTTTGGTTTCCGTTAAGGTACGAACGAAAGTCACCTTCCAGGCCGAACTCGGCAGGTCCGGCGATCTCTGTGGACGACCCGGCCACATGGTCCACTCAGAACTGGCCTTCCGGTAGCAAGTTGCCTGGCGAATTCTGTGACGGGAGCCACGTGCTTTTTGGTTTTGCGGGAGGGGGGCTGTCGTGTTGTGAGCGGGGTTGGTTTCAAATCGGGGAGGGCTCCCCTGTTTTAATCATTCACCAGTTAAACCCATCTATTTGTACAAAGTAACACTTAGCTGACTGTCCGAAAGGTGCCTTCCCAGCGCAAAGCCGATGCATGGAACGCAGCGCTGTGGGCCCTTAGACGGCTTTTCGCTTGCTTCACGCTTGTTTCTTGTTCGGTGTTGTATGGAGGGCAGGAAGGATCCAGAACGCCTGGGGTGGTTCCCCGATGTACTAAAACTCCAGATTCTCCCCAGAAGTGAAGAGGACTCGTCTTGAACGGGCCTCTTTGACGTGAAAAGGGGTAACCCCTAGGGTTATTTGTAACCTGGGACAAGGCCTGACACGGGGCTCCATGGTTGCATGCAGGGCACTCTCCGCTCGTGTAGAGCTCAGAGTTGCGCTCGGTGAACTTCCAGCCCAGGTTGAAGCGCCCAAAGTTGCAACCAGAGACGTCAGAAAAAGGAGTGGAACCCTTGTCGAGTGGGGAACGGGAAGGGGAAAGAAGGCGTCTGAACAAGTGGCTGCGTCCCAGTTCCTTTTTGGTTGCCGCTGGAAGCCACCTTAGCCCCATTCAATGGGTCCCTTGTTACGTTTTTTTCTTCTTCTTTTTCAGTTGTTGTCATTCTTTTGTTTTAAGACAACCTCATTCAACAAGACCTCAAATTTTTGTTCTCATGTCTTTTTGGGGGCCCGAACACATCGACATTGGGGAACTCCTCTCTCCGAGACTTCCTTTGCTTCCGGTGAGAGAGGTTCCTCATGGACACCGTGGCGCTGCACGCGCGGGCCTTCGACAATCGCTGCCACCCCAAGGTCTACGAGGCGAGACATCGCCGGGGGTGGGGCGGGGGTGGAGGCACAGCTTTTAAGTATCGAATTTCGAAGCCTTGGGGTCTCGTCTTTCTTGGAGGTACCGCGTGTTTGGCGGTAAAGGGGAGCCAACAAGACAACCCGCGTTTTGGGAGTCAGCTAAAACAAGACACACCCATATGAAGTAGCACCGTGACAGGTCCACCGTTTTGAAGGAATGCTGGATTCTTGACGAAAAGCACAATGAAGGAGTCACTCATTCCTGCCCACCAAAAGGAGCCGTCTAAATGTTTCCTGGCTTGACAGATTGCTCTTGATCAGGGATGGGGATAGTTAGGGACAGTCGAGACAAGGTGCTTTTCTCTCAGCAAGGTATGCATTTTTCTTAAGTGTTCCGTCAACTGCTGGACCTATTATCGTATTATTCCCGCGGGATAAAAAAGGGGAGCCCCGCCTTCCCAAAGCACACTGCCTCGAACTCGTCGAGGCCTTCTGCAGCGCTTGGAGCGAGCAGCGTCTGCGGGTGTCCGTGGACCGCTGGGGGGTGGCGCGCGGCGCCAAGCACAACCGGCGCTGGCAGGCGGGATTCAACACCACCTTTCTCTGATTCAAAGGATTGGCTGTTTCAAAGGTTATTAAACACACCACCTGGAAGCATACATTCAGGTGGCCATGTGGTTTTTGGTGCGTCCTTCAAGCACTTACCCTTGTTGATTTGCTCGGATGCCCAAGGGAAGGCTTTGCAAATCGGGGCGGTAAAGTTGCCATAAATGCAGCCAGAGGGGCATTGTCTCGTCCGTAAGACTCCATCTCTGGGAATATGAACCACTGGTTTCAGGTTTCAAAAACTGTTGTCCCGACCCCCGTGGGTGGCTTCTCAGGTTAGCTAAGAGGGAGCCGCCCATTTTCAGGGCGCCCAATCCTATGTTTGGAGCCGAATTCGAGCTGTTGATGTTGCATGGACCTCCCCCCTTCCGAGGGTACAAAATACGGGCTCCCAACATGCTTTCAAACCCTTGTGATTCCAAAAAACAAGACTTTGATTCAGACCCTCAAAGAAGCACACGAAAATTCAGAGCCTCCAAAAACAAAACCACCGAACGGCCACCCTCCCCTTTCGGAGACTGGAGACGGTACCTTCTTTGGTCAGAACTGGGTTCCTCTCAGAACCCCCGCCCCCCCCGGCCCCATTCGCCTGGACGGCGAGTCGTCCCTGCGGCCGCACTGGGACCTCAACCCCTGGCAACTCCTCCGGGACTCGGAGAACGAGGTGGACTCGGGGTACCAGGGCCTCATCGCGCTCAGGGACCAGGAGCGGCTGGGAGGCTTGGTTTTGGTTTTGGGGGTCGCAACACAAGACGTAGTTTTCAACAAAAGGATGAGCCGTTTCGTAGGGTTGTGTCAATAAACATGGTTCAGGCCTTCAGGCAAGAAGTGAATATGAAGCAATCGCAATGACTTAGTTCCAAAAGGAAGCGAAAGGGGGGGAGGGATGAAATTATCTAATTTGCCCAGACTCCCTACAATAGGTTTTGTTTTGGGGGGTGGGGGTGGAAGACCTCATTTCCAGGACGCGGAGACGGGGTGCCACCTAACGCTGCCGGGGTGCTGCCACTTCTTGCGCCAGTGGAGCCTTGAGAGGAAGCTGGACAAGGCGCTTTTGCGTGGACTCATCACTTTTGGAGGGGATCATGTGCTCTTGGTTAAAGAGGGGCTTATTAATCATTCTTAATCCGTGGTTTTGGATCACTCTGTTTGATTTGTGTCGAGGGAGATCAAGAGGAGACCCATGTTCGAAAGTCCAGCATGAGACAACCTCCCAATTTGCACATGTTCAGGTTGACAAAACATGGGCCAGCGTCTGAAAGAATGTTTGTTTCTTTGGTTGGAAGTGGGAAGCTAGCTGGTAGTTCCTTTTACCTTCCGTTGGCTCTCTTGGTGGGGGAGGGTATTTAGTTCTTCTCTGGGAGGGGTGCACTCCAAAGTCCTGCCATCTCTTCCCAGCCAATCGCCCCTTGAAGGTCTCTACGACCCGGAAGTCCTTCAAAGCGGCGGAGGATGGGGAAAATGGCGCGGCATGATTTGACCAGCCGAGTTGCTGAGCTTTGAACAGAATGGACACGACAGCGTGTTCGCAGGCTTCTTCATCATTTTAGTCGTTTCCCAATTACTCAAACACTTGATACACAGGCGCAACGAGTGCAAACATTCTGATTTGGCCTTTGATCATCGAGCTTGAGCGGATCAGAGATTGTGGCGTTCCCTTGTGGCAAAGCTGGTGACCTTTGATGGACAGGTTTTAAGGCCGGATGAATCACGCTGGTGGATAAACAAGGGTGAGTGCAACTCCCCAAAGAAGTGATCTGGATTTCCTCTCAAGGGGGTTACTCCTCCAGATCAAGTCAACCAGGATTTGATTCATCCTGGGGTCCAATTCATCGAACAGATGCCAGCCATGTTGGGGTAGGAACAAGGATTCCCAGGCAAATGATCGCCCAACAAAAAGCTTCACGTTTACCTCCTTATTATTTTGTGAATTCCATGTTTGCAGACAGGTACCTGGTCCGTGGTGAACACGTGACTCAACACTCAAGAGCTAGAGTTGCGCAGGTTTTGGATCCAGGGGGCCATTTTGTGTACCATCCTTTTAGCCACAGCCGAACTCCGAACTACTTTTGTGTCTGACAATTTGGAGGCAGATTTGAGTGTTTTTGGACCCAGGAGTCATACCTGCAAAGAGGGGTTCACCCGCATCAAGGCATGACATTTGCTAGAGGTGTGGATGCTTGTAAACCACCAACACAAGCTTGTAAACGCAGTATATACATAGTATATACCCCTTGTAAAGTGGCATGCAACAAATCCATGTTAATGATTTACATCATTTATCAACATGGGACGCATATTTGCCGCATCCCAAACTCCTTGACCGCAGGACGACCCCATCCTTGGGTACATGCAGCCGGTTCCCTTGCGCCAGGGCCAGATGCTGATCTGGCGCTGCGGCCAGCTGTCGCTCGGTTCGGCCAGGTGTTTCAACCGATTCACCGCCTGTCCGTTTTGTTTGGCAAAACGGGGCGCCAAGCCGTTGAGACCATGGGGAGTTCTCTGCGATCCTTGGACAATTCGCCAATTCATCTTGAATGGGTCGATTTGTCGGGATTGCAAACGGGGGTTGTGGGAAAGATGGAGTTGAGTCCGAACCTGCCAGGAGTTGGAGCTTTGCAAAATGGCGAAACCCTGTCCCCATTGGGGTCAAGGTGCCCGGAAGGCTTGAACAGGGTAGAGCCTTATGGCACCCGTGCGGGAATCCACCGGTGACAATCAGAGAACGTTCGCTCCCGCTCTCCTACTGCGACACCGATTGACAAAGGTAGCGGGCTTTCGGATCTTCGGGCGTCCTTACCTTTTGTCGTAGCGCTTTGAGTTTGGGCTGCACCGCTTGCATACATCAGTTTGTCTCCAAATAGCACCCTAAAATTTGTGGCTTTGCTTTTGGTTTCGTTTCAACCCAACTTGAAAAAGGGCACCCTCAAGAAAAAGACACGCGCACATCGAGTTTGGTAGAAAGGATGCCGCCCTCCTTCAAAAACTCATGGTGGACGATCGGATTGGAAGACAAAGCCCATCCTCTTGCAAGGCCCCCAAAACGTCCACTTCCCCAAATGGGGGAAAGGGTTGATGCAGTGTGAAAATAGATGGCACAACCTCCCCATGGCGTTCATAGAGAATAGGAGATCTACTTCCATGATCATGATTGATGGAAGCAGGTGTATTTGGAACGGTACTCACATCCTAGAACCGCTGGCCCGAAAATCCCGGGAAGGAAGACGAAGAGATGGGCCTTGGCGGTTTTTTCTTGGTGGCAGTTGGAGTTGGTTTGGCTTCTTTGTGGCCTGAAAAGTCGTGGTTTTGGGTAGGGTTTGTCGGGCAGGGCACACAGGTTTTACGGGCTATGTTTTTGTTTGCTTGCGTGTTTGCTTGCTTGTTAGTTTGCTAAGTTTTCGTTGCCTTTTGAGCTGCTTTTTCTCGCCCTGGCCGACTATCGTCTTTCTGGTTGGGCCGCCCTTCGCATCCATGAAAAGCGCGCCCGGCTAGCAAAGGGAAACCTGAGCAACACCAGCCTTGTTGAGGGGCTCACTCCATGAGTTTGTGGACTTCGTACTTGGAAGCCGTTTCAGTGGCAAACAGGACGTTTGGACTTTTTTGGGCCAATCCACTCAAGAAGTGAGGAGGACGCAGTTGCATTGCCTTGACACAGAGGCCTCGATTGAATCGGCCCATCACCCAAAAGGTCGCCGCCATAGGCAGGTGTTTAAATCGGAAGCGCGAAAGAAAGCGGCATTGCTTGACACGGCCCTCAAAGTGCTTCTTGGTACCGGGTCTCTCCCTTTAAACCAGCCCCCAAGGAGGGTCATTTTGAGGACATGACCAAGACTCCGTAATTCTGGTCAAAAGGACTTCCCCTGAAGCCTCATGTGAGAGGAAAACCAATAAGGGGGCTTGTTGACCAGTCATAGAAATCAGCTGCAGGATTTTCCACAACAAACTTGCCACATACCCATCAAACATAAGTTGATTTCCCGAGATTTTCATGGCTTGCTTGTTTAATAGAACCTGCCGTTTCTTTTTGATGCCACTCATGGATCTGAGCACGCAGAAAAGTTGAGGCATGGCAGCACGAAGAACTCTGGGGAGAGGATGCGGCTCACCCAGCCGCTTGGAGTTGGTATGGGTTGTGCCAAAATGGCTTGGACTCTGGAACGGGTGGGGTTCGTGCCAAAATGGTTCGTGACAAAGTAGTCTGTGTCAAATGGTTTGTATCAAAACAGATTGTGTCAAAATGGTTTAGTTTGTGGGTCTGAATTTCCATTTCAATCCAGCCAGAAACGGGGAAGCTTAAACAAGGCACCCATTTGAAGGAGGTTTGGGTTTCGTGGGGTTTGAACCAGCGTGCTGCTGAACAATCGCATCGGAACTTTTGGGTTGCACAATTCGTTTGACCAACCATTTCCCTCAGGGCAACCAAACGGAGCGTTTCATAAGGCCTAGAAAGCCAGAATCTTCCAAGTGTGCATGGTTCCCAACCTTTGCAGAAAGGCATAGTCTCTCAGTCCTTTGGTTGAAAGACACTTTTTCACTGCAAAGTGTTGTTTCAATAACATTGTCGGGGATTGTCGCCGGTTGGTCGGGGCATTGTCGCCGTTTGGTTGGGGAAAGTTGCCGTAAGTGCCTGGAGAGACAAAAAAGAGCCGCTTGTTTGAAAAAGCAGCTTTTCACGAAAAAGCACGAAACATACACTCATCTCCAACAAGAATTGCATTCAACAGTTCGCCTGGATCCTGCAGCAATCGAATTGAGGTTTGTCTTTGAAAAGGCCTCCGCGATTTGGCGTCCCTTGGTGTGTTTGGTTTTTTCAGGGGCACCTTTGTCCCCAACAGCTGGCTGCTTTGGGGTCTTTGCCCAGATAGGCCCCGGTTTCAGGGGACGCGTGGGGGGTTGGATGCAGGGGGCAGTTCCGAGCGGAGTTCCGGTTACGAGTACTGGGATCCTGCTGTTGGGGATATCGCCTGGAGGTTGCCTCAAACAAGACTCCCATTTTAGGATTCCATTTTTGGAGTACCCCAAGCTGGACTCACAAACGTAGGTTTTGGAACCTTATGGGGGGCATGACACGCCTGGGCTTTTGTTTACCTTGGGGAAATCAAGCAAGAGAACCCTGATGCGTGTCATT
Source organism: Effrenium voratum (assembly GCA_963377175.1). Classification (NCBI taxonomy): domain Eukaryota; class Dinophyceae; order Suessiales; family Symbiodiniaceae; genus Effrenium; species Effrenium voratum. Next base: position 198,556 of record CAUJNA010000006.1, on the reverse strand, counting down.
CCTTTTCGCCGCCGTCCTCAGGTTCGTGCGGATGTTCCCCGCCAAAGAGGCGGGGTGGAAGGTCAACTACGAGGCCGGGAGCCGGTGAAGCTGCGGGGATCATGGCGCTGGCTTAATTGGGTGTGACTCCGGTGATCTCCTCCAAAATTGGGGCTACCCCAATCAAAGCCTCCGCGGAGCAAACGCTGGGCGCAGGGATTGACCAGCTGGCTATGCTCTAACATGGCATCTCACAGAGGGTCCCTCCACGCGCAAATTGATCTTCCAGGTACTTTCCCACACGTGACATGTTCGTGGGAGGACTGGCAAGTAATTGCGTTCGGTGTGCAGAACCGCACCCCCTGAACTGTCGACGAAAAGCTTGAAATTGCGGGCCCTTCCGAATATCAGCACTTTTGGTAGGGTGATTTTCATCATCACCGTCTTGGCAAGTCCGAGTTGCCTTCTCAAAATACAATCATGTTTGCTGCTTGGGAGCATAGCTGTACATTCATGGTTTCAAACCAATTGGCGAGTTTTCTTTTCGCGTGTGTTTTGAACTTGTGTTGCAATTTCAGGTTCTAAAAATGTGGCTGCTGATTGGGTGCGGGGGGCGGGGGAGGAAGCCGAGGTGAGGGAAATGACATATCGTCCGCATGCCCCATTGAAGAACGTTCAGTTTGGTAGTGTCTGGGTTTCAGCCCCCGACTGCAGAGGGCCCCCCCCCCCCGGATGTCAGAACCAAATTTCACAAAACCCCTAAGAGCCTAAGAAGGTTCCTTCCAAACCCTTCCTGGATGAAACGGGGGGGGGGAGCTGGGGCTGGTTTTGGGTTTCCGCGAGGAGCTTGATACCTTCAGCGTGCTCCGCCTCAAGAACCGGGAGCAGGTCCTGGAGCAGCTGGACTTGAGCCCGCTGGGCCGGAAGCTGCCCCTCGTCGTTGGGGCGAATTCTGTCGAGTTGACCCCCGGGTTGGATCACCCGGAGTTGCCTCTTCTCCTTTTTCTTGACGCCTTTGACCCTCTGAAACCGCGTGATCATCACGTGTCTTGAAAAATGACCATGGCAAAGTGAGTTTGGGCTATGAATGTAGACACCTTCAGGGTGCCGTTTTTTTGGTTTCCCTTTAGACTTCATGGGGACCCTTTGTCTTGCCCAGCCCTCGAGCCCAGGTTGGCGCTAGACACCTACTGAGAGCGCGAGGCAAAGTGTTGCGCTCAGGAGCCTGAAATGGGTATGTCTCAAAATAGGGGAACCGAACAAACTCGTGGTTCCTTTTGGTTGCCTTCAAAACCATGCATTTGGGGGGTTCCCTCAAAAAAAGACATGCATCCAGTCTCTGAAAAACTTTGGTCACCTTGGAAGGAGTTGCAGAGTTCCTTCGTTTGCCAGGCAAAGGCTTCTTGGAGACTTCTGTGCATGCGTTATCACACACCCCAAATGGCACACAACCGAGCATGCAGCCTTTTTGCTGGAAAACATGCAGTGGAGGACTTGTATCCCAAACATGGGTCCAACTCAAATTGAGGAACGCTCCAATCTTAACCCCGTTAATAAACCCCTAGATGAATAATCACGAAAGCTAGCTTTAGCTAGCTGAAGTTTCTCCTTGCGTAAGCAAGGTAAGGGGCTCAAATGCCGAAAGATTATTTTTTCAATTATTTGAGCCGAAAAGATTGAAAAATATCAATTATTTAGACCCCCCCCCCCTGTTCCCCCCCCCTTCCGGGTCTCAGGCTCGATTCCTCCCTGGTCCATCCCCCCCCCCCGGGCAGTGGCTCAGTGTTCAGCAGTCTCGGTTTGCCTGTTTTGGACTTGGTGCTACGAACTTTTACATGTTCCACCGATTCAGCTTGTTCACTTGAGACCTGAGTCTTCTCGGTAAACCACCTCGCAAGAATCTTTGCACACGCTGCATGCAGAACCCAGAGGTGCTTTAAGACAGCTTCTGACGCCTCTCGTTGTTTTCATTTTTCAAGGTTTGCCACGCCACCATGTGCGTTTGCGTGTCGCATCCTACGAATCTTGCCGGGCCTCTCGTTGTACACAAGCTACCTATGAATCCACTCTGTCACCGACCCATCTCACGCAACAACTGCTAGCTTTCGTTCACCAGCTCCTCAAGTTGATAAAAGAGTGTCTCCGTTTAGTGGGGTCATCACTTTTGGAGGGAACACCCCCTATTATGGTTTGTTCATTTGGGGTTGTCATTATTGTGGATGAAACGAACGGGGAGAGGGAGAAGAGTTGAATTGAAAGCCTTACAAGCCAAACTACTTGTTTCTTTCTCCCCAGCCGAAGCAGTACAAAACAGTAAGACACTAAGACTTGAGGGCTTGTGAAGCTTCGGGCTCCTGGACCCCCCCGAAGGTTCGTCGATTCGATTCGGGAAGGGACCCGTGCCTTGTACAGTGTACAGCCTCCGAAAGGCGCAGCGCAGCCGAAAAAAAAAGAAGAAGCGCAATTCGAAGCGGATCAGGACCAGAGGTGTCCCTTTTAGGTCAGTTTGGTTGAAAAACCTAGGATCAGGATCCTGTGGAAACCAGCAATGCCCAGCTATTATAGCTGTGGTATTTGTTGGAGAATGTTGATTCAACGACCCTGCGGTGGTACCTTTTCACATGCAATGGGAGGGCACACAGTTTCCTCTTGATGGACACCTAGGAAGCGTGTTGACACGAAGGGTTTCAGCATGTGTACACGGGCTGAAGCTCCCAGCGGCGCTTGCGTCCTGGCGACCAACAGGCATAACGCTGGGGACACGCCGATCGGTGAATGTTGCAGCGCCATGGCAAACAGCAACAGCCTGCTTGCATTCTGGTTTATGGCCAACTGTTGACAGACGGCAACCCACTCAACACAGCGCGGGTTTGGGGAGCCCGTCAAGGGAGTCCTTTTGTTTCCTTTCGCTGAGCTCAAAACGACACGACCTGCCGCGGCCTTTGCATGTGGCGCCTTCATGGAGCGAAAGCAATTCCAGGGTTGCGTGCTCGGGGATTCCTTTTTTGGGCCCGCACAAAGACCCCTTAGTGGGGTCGCCAGGTTTTGAGACAAGCCGTGGGACACACCCATTCTAAATACCAATCCAAGCCAACTGGAAGAATCCTGAGGTCCAGGGCCCATTGATTGACCCCTAGAAGTCGTGGTGGCTGGGCAGTGGACACCATCTAAGAAGATCTCTCAAGAGTAAGGCCTTTAGCCTTGCACTTGAACCACCAATCCAAACCACCAAGGGGTAGGGTGAGAAGATGTCCATTTGCACTTATCAAACAAAAGCGAAGCACGCCAGGGCTTCAGCATCGGCGGTTTTTCACCGGGCTCACGAAATCCTTTGAGCATCGCCTTTTGGGCGTATGTATGGTACCGTGTCCTGTGCCCCACCCCATGGTATGGTCCCCCAAACATTCCCTAAACCACCCTGCAACCGTAGCAATCCAACCCGAAACCAACCCTAAAGAATCCACACACCATCCCTAAACCAGCCCAAAACCCATCCGGGGGGGAAGGGGGGGTACTTGTATGACCTATGACCCTGGGGGGGGGGGAGAAGAGGGTGGGTAGGGACGCTGCGCAATATATAATTATATATGTTAATATACATATATATATATACATATATTCTCTCTCTCTCTCTTGTTACAGCATGTGAGTTCAACGTGATGTCTCAGTCAGGCATGTGATCAACTGCCACTTGGGCTCAACTCACTAGGGCCCTTGAGTCTGCATCAACTTCAGTCCGCTATGGAGAAACAATGCGACCTTTGATCAACATCAGTCACATTTGCACAAGTGAAATTTACATGGTAGCGGAGCAGTGATCCTGGTCAGCAAGCAATCCAGGGGAGCTCCAACAGCTTGGGGAAACATCCCTAGGCAGCAACAACAACAGACCGACAGTAAGTAACAACGTGAGTAGCACCGCACGTATGGCAGGAACACAGCAACAAGATGTTGGACTCAGATCCATGCACAGGTACAAAATCACGCCACCAACATGTAACAGAGACTACGCAACATTCGATGAGTGGAAATTCAAGTTCGCAGTGCCCAACACTACTGGATCAAGCAGCAACATCAACAACAACGGTGACAGACATAGACCTCATCAGCGGAGCAGCCACAAAGGAAGAAGGAGAACACTGGGTGCAACTGTCACGTGATCTCAGGTACATCCTGATCAACTGCTGCAGCGGACCAGCAGCAACACTTTGCGGCTCTCAGTCCCACCGGGAACGAGGAGCATCGGCTACCTCACCAAACTCCTCAAACCAACCTTTAACGAGAACAACTTTGAGGAGTCGTTTGCAGAGTGGGAGTTTGAAGTTGGACGCTACGAGCGTGACAACGGAACCACTCTCCCAGACAACAGCAGCAACACCTTCAGCTGCAAGCAGGAGCAGTCACAAAAAAAAACGATCTAAGACCAACGATCTTAGAGTACCACTGAGCAGCATCTTCCTACAGTAGGCTACAAGCAGCACAGGCAGCAAGCAGCAACAACAGCGGTCCAGCACCAATGGACATCGGCGGCACATGGTGGAAAGGCAGCAAAGGAAAAGGAAAACGCAACAAAGGAAAAGAAGAAAGGCGACAACAACAAAGGCAAGGGCTACGGCGGCTACAGCCAGCAGCAACAGAAAGGCTATGGATACAACAAAGGCAAAGGAAAAGGAAAGAGCCAACAGCCTATAGGACAAGGAAACCCGTTCAAAGGAACAGGAATGCACCACCACTACGGACACAACAAAGGAAAAGGAAACGGAGGATACAACCAAGGAAAAGGCAAACATGCTAACAGTGTTTGCTACAGGTGTGGCCAACCAGGTCACATAGCCACAGTGCCAAGTGGCGATCTACAACTACGACGCAGCAGAAGCAACAGATATGACAAGCAACTGGTACAGCAAGGGCAAGGAACAGCAGTATGACAACTACTGGTGGAATGCACACATTACAGGACAGCAACAACAGCGACAGCAACTGGCACTTCCAGCACCTAGCGCGGCGGCAGGTTCAACAACACCACTGGTGGTCTCCGGCCTGGACGAGGTCATCGTTGCATCCATTGAACAAACGCAGAATCACAACAGTAGCAACCATAAGATCATGTTAGACTCGACAGTGGCGCAGCAACACATGTCTGTCCACTTTGGTTTGGACAGGAGTTCACACTACAACAGCTGGATCCACAAAGCGGACCACAACTCAGAACAGTAACAGACCGCAGCATCAAGGTGTATGGATACAGGTGGATCAGGTTTTAGAAACCAACAACAGCAGCCAATCGTCACACCGTTCTACGCGTGTGACGTGAAGCAACCAATCGTGTCGGTCACACGACTGAGCGCCCAAGGCTTCAACATCAACCTCACGGAGACACTCACAGTGCGTCGCACCAAAGGCTTTGACAGCGAGATTGAGAGACAGCACGGTCTCTTGTATCTCAACGTGACAATCGACCCACTGCCACAAGGGCACACAATGCGCTTGAAGGACGCACCAACGGACAGGTAGCCATGATCGTACCAACCACACTCACGCCAACAGGAGCAGAGCCAATGAGAGGCGGCAACACAGACATCTGGCAGTACAACAACGAGGGCTACTTGGTCCGGATCCACAAAAGGCTCAGGAAAGCCTGGTTCACACCGCGCAACACAGGATTTCCGGTTCCAGTGGAGCAACTGGAAAACTTCCGGAAAACAATCGTCAAAAGAAGCAACGGCAACAACAACCAGGAGATCAATGACTCCTACCAAAGTCTCAGCAGTAAGGAGCAACATCGAGTTCTTCAAGGAGAAGCTTGGACAGGTGAGACGTGGTTCAAGGTCAACAAAAGCACCACGCAACAACAGCATCAAGAGCAAGATCAGCGACGGCTCGCCACTAGCATCCCAGGACCAGTGCAACACCCTGGGAACCTACCACACTCGGCGGCAGTGCAACCAACATCGCATTACTGGATCCGAGAAGACCGTTTCTGGAAACGAGCGTACGTTCAACCACACGACACCTTGCGCACGCCAGAACGAACAACAGATGGACCCAATGTGGACAACCTCCTGACCTCCTCCCAAACAGACGGTCTTGGATAGTCCCAACCGAAACGCAACTGGATGGAGCAACCGTCCATGAAGACAACTGGACAATAGAAGGAAAGAGAACCAACAAGGAATGGACAGGCTCAACCAACTTCGAAGAGAAAGCAGAATACAAAGACCAACTCGACATCGACGATGAGGAACAACAGGAAGCGCGACAAGCCAAAGGAGTCAAAGCGCCAGAGCAACCAACGCCACAGCAAATCAGAAAACGCAGTCTCACGCATCTTCCATACCGTAACTGGTGTCCTATATGCGTGAAGAGCCGTGGAATAGCCAACAACCACCCACGACAGAAGACATAGTCCAAGTGGATTTTGCATTCCTGAAAGGAATCGAGCCCCATGGAATAGCGCCTCACAGCCGGCTTCGGGAACTTCATTTATGTGTCGCGCAGGCGTGCAGAGAATGTGAACTCCATGTGAACACATGTTTGTTGTCCAGGTGAACGCATGTGCGCTGCACAATTGTGTTGCACATGTTTCTCCACATGTGCACATACGTGTGTTCCATGTGTACACATATGTGTGTTACAAGTCAGCGCAGAAGATTGTTATGGTTAAACATGTTTGTGTGATCCAGGTCTGCGCCAGTGTTGCGCAAGTGAGCACATGTATGGGTTCCAGGTGAACACAAATGTGTGTCGCAGGTGAACAGAAATGTGCTTTCCAGACATACACACATATGTGTTCCAGGTGTACGAATGTGTGTGTGTGTTCCAAGAACACATGTTTGTTATCAGACGACCACGCGTGTGTGTGTGGGTGTGTGTGTGTATGCGTGTGCGTGTTCCGGGTGTACACATATGTGTGTTCACGTTCCAACTGGACACCTCTATGTGTTCCAGGAGAACACATGCTTGTTATCAGATGAACACGTGTCTGCTCCGCATGCAGATGTATGTGTGTTCACGTGTACGCATATGTGTTTTCAACGTGTACACATTTGTGTGTTCAAGTGTGCGCACACGTGCGTTCCAACTGGACACGTGCTTGTGTTCCAGGAGAACACATGTGTGTTATCAGATGAACGCGTGTGTGTGTGTATAGGTCTGCTCCGCGTGCACACGCATGTGTGTTCATTTGTACACATATGTGTGGTCCACGTGTACACACTTGTGTGTTCACGTGTACACACTGTGTGTTCCAATTGGACACGTGTTTGTGTTTCAGGTGAGTACATGTTTGTTATCAGATGAACGCACCGGGTGCAGATATATACTTGTGTGTTCACGTGTGCACACATGTGTGTCCCACGTGTACACAGACGTGTGTTCACGTGCGCCCTAGAATCGTCCTCCAACAGCCCAACAAGCTTCCCAGCTACGCGAGAGCTAAGCGTTTTGCGTTTGCGGCGGAGCCCGAAACGCCCCTAGATTTGGCGATTTCCTGGAGCCGGTCTTTGTAAGAGAGCTTTGCAGAAAGCCTCGTAAGCAAGCTTTCAATAGGAAATTCGGAGCGCGTCGCTAAACGGCCCAGCGTTGTTTTTGAGAGCAACTAGCGCAAGGAAATTTTGCTTCGTCGCTAAACGGCCTGCAACCGGCGCGCGTTCCCGCCCATCACAAAAGCTTCTAAGAAAAGGCAGCTTTAAGAACGGAAAAGCCGCCACACTCCTGTGTTCCAACTAGACACGTGTTTTTGTTCCAGGAGAACACGTGTTTGTTATCAGATGAATACTCGTGTGTGTGTCTGTGTTTCAGCGTGCGCATAAATGTGTGTTCACGTGTGCAGTACACGTGTGTGTGTGTGTTCCCTTGTGCACATGTGTGTGTTCACGTGTGCACATGTGTGTCTCCCACGTGTACACATGTATGTGTGTTCACGTGTGCACACATGTGTGTTCTTATCAGACACGTGTATGTGTTCCGGGTGAACACATGTTTGTTTTCAGATGAACACTCGTGTGTGTGTTCCACGTGTTCACGTGTGCGCACATGTGTGTGTTCCAATTCAACACGTGTTTGCGTTCCAGGAGAACACGCGGTTGTTATCGGATGAGCGCAATGGTGTGTGTGTGTGTGTTCCGGGTGCACATTTATGTTAGTGTTCACGTGTGCACATATGTGTGTTCACGTGCACACATATGTGTCTTCCACGTGTACGCACATGTGTGTTTTACTTGGACACGTGTTTGTGTTCCAGGTGGACAGATGTGTGTTCCACGCGAACACATTACTATGTGCTAGGTGGATAGTTTTTGCATCTGACGACATACTTGCTCTCCAGGTGTGCACATGTATGTGCTCCAGAAAACGCATGATTGTTTTTGAGGTGCACACATGTGTGTGTGTGTGCGAGCTTCAGGCGATCATTTATGTTTGCTCACGCCTGCACAAATGTGTGTTCCACGTGTGCGCACATGTGGGCTTCAATCGCACACGCGGTGTTCCTGGACACATATTTGTGATCCAATGGTGTACATATGTGTGTCCCACATGTACACACATGTGCGCTTTAATTGCACGTGTTTGTTTTGCAGGTGAACACACGTGTGTTCCACGTGTACACACATGTGTGTCTGAATTGGGCACGCGAATGAAGGGAGACAAAGGGAGACACATGAACAGAAACAAATGAAGGGAGACAAAGGGAGACAAGTGAAGGGAGACAAAGGGAGACAAATGAGCCCGTCCAGGAGAGAGCCGTGCCAGGCATCCAGGCTATGGCTTGGCAATAGGCGAGTGACTTTAAATGAATTTAGAACCCCTCACAGTAAACTGTTTGGGGAAATATACATGGCACCGTCCCACCCACATTCTGGTAGGAGTATGAACCCCTTGCAGCTACCCCTTGCAACTAAACGGCTGCAAGCTACAGCTACAAGTTACAGCGGCTACCGCCCTTGTACTACATCGGCTACAGAAATTGGAATCTGAATCCCTTGTAGCACAGCTGCGACAACCCAACCCTAAACCAACCCCCAAAACCATTAAACCGAGCCTACGCCAAGCCTACGCCCATCCTAACCAACCTTCCACAAAACAACAGGATGGGGCTGCCTGTATGACCTGCGTAAAAAAGGTGGGGTGATCGTTGGGAAATATAAGGACGCCTGATGCGTTGTAAAAAACATGAGAAGGACTCGCCAAATGGTTTTCTTTTGGTTTCCCTTTTGAACAAGCTCGAAGGACGGCCCTAGCATCGACCCGAGGCTTTTCTTCGAGCTGGCCCTGGTGTGGTCGAACCCGGAGGCGCTGAACACGTTTCGGGGCGTTTCGGGTCGCTTTTGCGTTCGATGGGTGTTTCTCAAGAGGTTGGATTGAAAGACAAACTAAAAGGAAACCAACCTGAAGGGGTCACTACTTTTGAGAAACCCCCCACATTTGGATGTTGGGTTGTTGTGCGCTTGACCGCCAAAAAACACTCGTGGAATGATCCCCAACAACTGTCGACAAAGGTTCCCCCAAATGAGGATGCCTTACTATGGACGCAGCTTCTTGATTTCGGCTTCCTCCTTTTGGACCTTGGCATGTGCTCTGTGTGGAGACGGGGATTTTTCAAACCGCTCATGAAAGTAACCTCCGCTATGGCTAAGGCAGGAGATTTGAGGCTGTGGAGAGCCATCAATTGAACAACTCGAAGTGGCGGAAACGGTCACTTTTGGGCCTTGCTCCAAGAAAGGTTGCTTTTTGCCGTGGCAAGGTTCACATTCGATGCGTTTGCCTGGGAGTTTGTTTTGTTCGCCTTTTTCTGTGCCCAAGGAATCATCGCTAAACATGGACTAAAAACAAGGGTTTAGACATCAGAGTCCTATCTGGCAGTGCAATTTTGGCTGGATGTGACGAGTCTTGACGACCCACGATCTGTTACGACTTTAGCTGCTTTGATCGTTCTAAAACCATTGTCTTTTGACTCCTGACATTTTGGAGACTCTTGGATTATAGAGCCTCCCAAACGGGTCGCGGGAGTTGGTTGATCTGTTCGGTTTGTCCATCGCTCCTTTTCAGAACCGCAGCATCCCCACCAAGTGGGGCATTGGTGGAAATTGGAGTGACAATTTGCACCCCCCCTCCGCGGAGAATCTTGCCAACGGGCCTATTGGACCCACACATGTCCTTTTGGAAGAACCAAGCACAATGCCACGAGGGCCACAAGGTGCTCCCCATAGCTTCCTCTCTGTTCCCTCAATTTTTAAGTTCCAGTTCCCCTCATTCAGATGGTAGGATCCTTGATTGGAGGCCGGGTGGATTTAAAGAGAAGCTCGGTTCCCAGGCTTCGGCGCGAGAGGATTGGCCGGAGGAGATGCTAGGGCTTGGCGGCTGCCTGAAGATCTGGTGGGTTTGTTGAAGGGTCTGCTTTCGTTTGTTGGCTTTTGGCGGTTTTTTACTTTTTGCTTTTGGTTTTCCCGAACACCTGGACGCTTTGGGGTCTAGCGATTGTCAGGTGCAGTCGAAGGATAGCGCACAGGTGCTGACCTACCAAAGTTGGGAAGAGGTATTCGTGCAGGTGTCGGAAGGGCCGTTCCACTTCTGAGGGGACGGAATTTCGGAGGTGATTTTTCGAGGTCATGACAACCCGTGGTGTTTGTATGTTCAGTAGATACTGCTTCCTCAGCATCACATCGCGTTTCTCAGAAGCCGCTGAGTTCTCTGGCAAGGCGAGGAGGTTTCGTTAGAATGCTGCTGCATTTCTAAGCGCCCCGAAGTTTGAGCCCCCCGAGCCCCCCTTTTGAACCACCCAGCCAAACCGAGGCCGACATTCGCAGGCTGAGATTTTGAGGCGTGAGAAGCGGTTTGGTGCCCATGTGCATGGTGGAGGCTTGCGCAGACCTTGATTGGGTTGGTGTCATGGGGGTTCCTTTCGCACATGTCTCCAAAGAGGTCCAGAAAATTAGGGCCTCCAAAACAACTACACCACAAAGCCCAGAGTCCGTTTCCGCTCAGTTGCGATCCTTCCCCTTGTGAACCGTGCACTCCAAGAAGGGGTTCCTCTCATGCCGCTTGCAATATTCGCAACATCAGCAACTTGTGGAGGTGGTCTTAGAGGAAAGTGAAACAGCAAGCAGACATTTGGGGGGAGCCCTCCCATATAAAACTAACTCATGCGAGCTCATTGCATGCTGATTGGTTTCCCATGCTGGTACCTGCTTGCAGCATACAGTTTCAACAAAGTCAGCTTCAGCCAAAAAGGCACAAGTATCAATTGGTACGTACCCAAACACGCATACATTAAATGCACATATAACATACATACACACATTCACATAGACAAATGTCATATTTCAGACAGAAGCGGACATCGGCCCCTCCAGAAAAACAATCTCCAGCACCTGTCAGCGAAACCAGCAAAAGCAACCAGCCGGCACAAACAACCACTCTCAAAAGTATCAAAAGTAAGCAGCCTCAAAGCTTGTTTTCTTTCTGACCACTGGGGGGGGGAGTCACTCTCAGGAGCCCTGGCAGCGGCTTCGGGAGGCTTCGGGAGGGAAGCGGGAGTGAGTTGCAGCCACATAGGAGCTGGTCAGAGCCTGGATGGATGTCAGTTCTTGGATTGGTTTGGGTCTTGGTATTAGTAGTTTGATTGTTTCATTGTTGGACTGTGGTTGTTTGGTTGCTCGGTTGCTTGCTGGTTTGGTGGTTTGTTGGTGTTGTTTACTTGTTTGGTGGTTCGGTGCTTGGATTGCGAACCCCCAATGTATCTAACTGGCTGGATTTGACTAAACTGATCGTGGGGGTTGTTCAACCCTTAAAGGGCTGAACGTGGACCAAGCGCAGGGATCAGGGCACCCAAGACGGATCCACAAAGCATAGCGCGTTTTTCCATCGGCAGCAGGGTGCCACACCAAGAGGCCATCAGAGGGTTCAGATTTTGACTACCGTGCCAAGCGGAGCGCAAGCGCGAGTTAATATGAGTCAAGGGAGTTTCTGTTTGGAAACGCGAAGAGTTGTTGCTGTGTAGGTAGGGGTTCAACGGGTGGTCAGATAGGTGGGGAGGGTTCACGAATGGGATGACCGTAGCCGGACTGCTTGATGCCACCGCCTGAGTCATGGGGTGCCAATTCAGGAGCCCGTTCCCGTGCATTTGCCCTTTGGAGTAAAAGGCAAGTCAAGTGTGGAGGGACTGAAGTTTTCTGGATCCTGGGGAGTGTTTCACGAGTGGGCCCGCTCTCGGAAGGCATTCGGCACCATTTCACGCAAACTCAACCGACCTACACGACTCAATCAGGATTTCGCTTTTGGATAACCGCGAGGTTGACTTAAACGCAGGGTTCTCCTTTTTGAGGGAAATGAACCATCTGCGGGATGATTTCTACCTTGCGGTAATCCAACAGTGGAACCCTGATTTTAATAGTTTATGGTTAATAAGTTCATTTGGGAGGCACTAAATCTCTGAGGGCAGCTCATATCAGATGACCCTTGCAGGCAGAGTCCGTGTTTGCTGACTCTCTCAGCGAGCCAAAGGGACAGTGCAGCGGAGCTTTTTCACGATAGTGCCAAGAGGGCATGTCAAAGAAGCTGGCCAAACGAGTTTTGATTGGCAAGGACGTGCCTTGTCAAAAGTGTTTTCCGAACCAAAGCAGCGGTTCTTCCAGTTCACACATTTTCTAGATGTTTAAACTTGCAAATCTGATCAGACTGCCGTTTCTATCCTCAAGTCTCTAAACACAAAGTATAATGTTCATAGACACATGCATGTATCATCTTGGATGAAAAAACTGCTTCGGTCTTGACATTTATATCCTGTCACCTGACGTCAAGATTGCACCAAGCGATTTCTAGCGATTTCCTGCCATCCGCTGGCCCTCGCAATTCGCGACTTGCTGCTGGTCATCATGGACGGCCGCTTCGTGTGGGGGCCCAGCTAGACACCCATGGCTTTGTAGCTGAGAAGGGGGGATGACTCGAATCCAGGGATGGCTCGACTGGGTCTGCATGTGGTTGGTTTCCTCTTCTTCGCAAATCGTTCCCAAAGGTTCTTACCCATTCCAAGACATCACATAGATCTTAGTAATCCCATGCGCCCTGTCTGTCCATGCCCATTCTTTACTGCTGCTTGCTGCTGCTAAGCAAAACAAAAGGCGGCAAAAACAAACATGGGAAAGTCGGAAAGCCCACCACATGGCCCTGAAACGTAAATTCCTCACACCACCACGGAGTCGGCCTTCTGTCAACTTGCAAAGCTTTGCAAATCCGAGTGCTAGAGCCCAGAAAGGAGCGTTGGACTTCAAGCTTGTTGGGCTTGGAGAATTTGACCGGCGAAAAAGTTTGGGCTTTTTCGATCCACTCGGGAAACTCAGAGTTTGTGTGTATAAATCAGGCTATACACATATATATATATATACACACTCTTGGAGGGAGGGTGTCAATACTAGGGTTCCCTTGTACCAGGTGGCGCAAGGCGGCGCGGGGTGGAACAAGGAACCTGCCTTGGACAGGCTGCTCATTTGAACGTCTGCGGATGCTCCCTGTCAGGAATGCCAGCCACAGGTTGCCTGCCACAACAGGGACATTTCTTCCAAAAAGCAGGGGGTTCTTCGTAACCAACAAATCAAAATTGAATTATTTCAACTGTGGTTTCAGGTGCTCTGAATGAGTCTTTGCAGGTTGCGCGCTGGATTCCTCCTTTACCCCCAACTCAAGCTGCAGGCTGGGATAGTCCCAGTTAGAGGTGCGGCGACAACTGGCTTCCAAGGGGTCCCCGTGCTGAGGATGATCTGATCCTGGGCTTGGCTCAGAAGCACAAGGGCATCGAGGCACCTCCAGCGGGCCCCTCTTGAAGGAAAACGGTTCGAACCCGGGCAGTCAGGTTCCATAGGGGCATGTAGTTTCAGTTTTTGTTTGTCATTGTCAGGCATGGCAGTTGGTCGATCTTTTCTTTGTTTTGCCAACATGCCCCTTCGAAGTGGCCCGATATTTGCGCGGGAATGGCCCAGTGTGCGGCGTGGGCGCGATTTTCCGCTTTGGGTCGCCGCTTGGTAGAGTTGACCAACACATGTTGATTTAGTCATGGCCTTTACTTGCCTCATAAAGATAATCTGGTGAAAGTAGATGGGACCAATCTCCAATGTTGGTTTAGTCGTCAGGGAAAGCCCAGCTCTTTTATCACTAGGCCCTGTGGACGTGGGTTCAAAATCACATCTTACACGTCTTCGGCTTGCACCCTTGTCCTTTACGCCCAAGAGCAAACAAATGCGCGACTTGCAAGTCGACCGTCGACCGGTTCCGCGGTCGACCAGGATCTGCTGCACACGCTGATGACCTTCATGGAGCGGCAGTCAGACCTGTTCCACGTGAAGGACGGCTTCCGCGGATTCGGTCTTGCCATTCCGAAGCCGCGGTCCTTTCGCGAGGATGAAACCGGGCCTGAAAAGGAGAAGTGCTCTTTGACGAGAGTTGGCTACAACCGAGTTGTGGGTGCGAATTTTAGTCGGGGACCCTTTGATGGTCATCATTTGGGTGCAGATTCATCGACTTTGAGGCGTTTCCCTATTAAAATAGTATCTCCGTGGCCGAAACGCCCCAGCCGGGCCGGGCTGCTGTTGTATCGCCAGGAGAGCGATGCTGATCCCAAGGGATTCAAAGAGGGCGAGGCCGGAGGGAGCGGAAGGGCCAGCTGGGTTGTGGAGTTGTGGGGTGGTTTTCCTGTTGGCGTGCCTTTAAAACCCCCCCCCCCCCCCAAAAAGCGTCCTTCAAACAGCCCGGGTTTAACATGTCGATGCCCGGTGCCCTGCTGGGTGCCAGCAGGGTTTGCAATCTTGTTAGCGAAGGACTGACACCCAGGGGAAACTGCCAAGCCCTGGGTATTCGCATCAATGGAACCTGGAGGAAAACATATACTCCATTGTCGATGCCTCCTGAAAATCCGATTTGGGACGAATACTGCGGGGAGTGCCCGGAACCGCTTAAGGTCTAGAGTCTGTTTGCTCAGGGCCCCTGGACATCGTCAAGCTAACAGCCAGCTACGAGTCGCGTGCGAGGCTCGATTTCGTGAGCTCTGAGGCAGAAAAGATGATCCGAAAGCAGTTCGCCGAGTTCCAGGCAGTGGGGTTGGTTTTCGATTCAGAAAGCATAGTGAGCACCACTTTCTTGAGTTCGAGCTGATTTTTTTTGAGGAGTTTTTTTTCTTTTTTTCTCCGGGGGGATGTAAAAGTGGATACGCACAGATATTCATGAGTCCCTGAATTTCCAGCTCTTTTTGACGTTCAAACGTGGCAGTTCTATTCAAACTTGCAACTTTTGCAGGCGAACGTAACAACAAGTGAACCCTGTTCAGAGACCTACTGAAAAGCATGGAACATGTGTAGTCATGGGGATGTTGGATAAGAAATACGAGGGTTCCTTGTGAGGGAGCCATGACTACGGCTGCCTGGGCTTCAACAACAATTCCCTAGAATGTCAACGGGCTTTTGAACCCTACCCAAAGGCAACCAGGAACTTATTCTTTCGAGGTGCTTGGTCCTTCAGGAAGGCAAATGGGAGTATTTCCTTGCCAGCTGCCAACATCTGCAAGATGGTGGGACATGTGAAAAACAAGGACGACCGCCTCCCGCTTCATGCCTATTTGGGTCTTGACTTGAATACGGGGAACCGCCAAACCAGTGGTTTCCCGTTTTTCCCCTTTAAAGAATCTCGCCAAAAGGGTTTCCTCAAAAAGAGGACACAGACCACTTTGCATAGACTCCCATTGGCCTAGCAAAAGGCCCACAAGATGGAAAGATCCATGCTTTCTTGCCTGTTTATTTGCGGTGAAATAGCAACAACCACCAGCCAAGAGTCCCCAAAGAGCTTCTTCTATCAGGTCACCCCAATTGGTGGTTTGGAGTTGTGTTTTGGGATTTGAACCCTTGAATCTTGTGGGTAAATGAGAACCCACTCCGGAAACCGGGACACCTTAAAACCAGCAAGCTCCAAATCACCCATTGCCATTCAACGTCTGACGTTCGCTTGATTTCGAGTCGACAAAAACCACCCAACAAGTTTGAAGTGGCAAGTTCGGTTTCTCGATTTGAGAGAACTGCCGGCTGGGGAAAAGGTTGGAAGCTACAAAGGATTCCACCCTTCCACTTGGCGCGAGTGCATTCCTTCTGGGCTGCACTCCCCAAAACCACCCACTCAGCTCCCACAGGATCCGCCGGGCACGCTTCGCCTCGCAGGGCCGGTACCTGGCGCGCGCACAGCCGCACCTGCTGGCGCACAGCAGTCAGCGCCTAGGCGAGAGCGTGTGTTTCGGGAAGCCAAAAGGACAGTCCCATGGTTGGGGGTCCTTTGCAAGTTCCGCGTTGAGTTCAAGGTTTTCTTTTCCAGTTGGAAGACTCGGAAAGATGTCACTGGGTGAGACCATACAGCGAACCTTCTCCCCCCTCAAATCAGGTTAAGGAGGTGTATGGTGTTGCAAAAACCATGGGAGCCAGAAGGAGCTTGTTAAATCAGCCGTTTGGGGAAGGACCAAGCGACGTGGGTTGTTTGCTATAGAAACAAGGTTCCACTTTCATTTCAATGGCGCACACATTATGCAACGCGATATGCTGCGACTTCGGTTTCTGTAGGACTGCGGTTGCTGGACTTTGGCTTGAAACGCGAGGCCGTGAGCAATCAGTTGGTACATGGGCGTGTCTCTTTGTAGCGGATCCCCCCTTTTGGAAAGACGGAGTTATCCTTTTGGTGCCCCTTTAGAGCCGCAAAAAAAAGGTACTCTCAAAGTTTGACGCACCCACATGACCCAAACCCGTCCGGGCGAAATTCCCCGCTATACCCAGGGACACCTCCCTTTGTTGACTAATCTGCGGTTAACATTATTCAGTTGGCACATGTTTTCAAATGCTAGCTGCAGCAAATGGTGAGGTGTGCCTCCTGATTGTTCACAGGGCGTACCTGGGTATGGTCTTCTCGCTTCGTCAGATGGCTATGCCGCCGCTGCCAAAGCGAGCGCGAGCAGTTCCAGCAAGGCAAGAGAGAGAGAGAGAGGCAGCTTTGCAATCGGTCAGAAGAGCACCTCGCCGTCACTCACATGTTGGTTATGATTTGTTCATATATTGGTTTGTATACTTCTTTGTCTTTCCTGTCTTCTTTTCTTTCTGTTTCTTTTTTTTTCATTCATTCATTCATTCATTCATTCATTCATTCATTCATTCATTCATTCATTCATTCATTCATTCATTCATTCATTCATTCATTCATTCATTCATTCATTCATTCATTCATTCATTCTTTCGTTCATTGATTCATTGATTCATTGATTCATTGATTCATTGATTCATTGATTCGTTGATTCACTGATTCATTGATTCATTGATTCATTGATTCATTGATTCATTGATTCATTCATTGATTCATTGATTCATTGATTCATTGATTCATTGATTCATTGATTCATTGATTCATTGATTGATTGATTCATTCATTCATTCATTCATTCATTCATTCATTCATTCATTCATTCATTCATTCATTCATTCATTCATTCATTCATTCATTCATTCATTCATTCATTCATTCATTCATTCATTCATTCATTCATTCATTCATTCATTCATTCATTCATTCATTCATTCATTCATTCATTCATTCATTCATTCATTCATTCATTCATTCATTCATTCATTCATTCATTCATTCATTCATTTTCCTTTCTTTCTTTCTTTCTTTCTTTGTTTGATTCTTTCTTTCTTTCTTTCTTTCTTTCTTTGTTTCTTTCTGTTGCTTTTATGTATATGTTTATTTATTTGCATATGTATCCGTTTATTAGTTTATTCAATTTCTTTGCTTTTTGTTTGCTTGTTTGGCTGGCTTTCCGGGACACATGAGCACTTGCTTGTCCTACACCTTTTAACCTGGCGAAGCCAAGGAAGCCTTTTGGATGGGAATGGGACATCGATTAGTTTGCCTGACTAGTCAGACAAGGTTCGGGACACTAAATGAAGCCCCCGAGACAAAGCGGGAAGTAGTTCACGGGTTAAAATATTTGAAGGCAACCCCGATCTCTGTGATCCAGAGACCAGATGAGTGTTTGCCACGTGTTGTTGCATCCTTTTATTGATCTGACATGGGCATTGTTCAATTGACTCGAACCTTCAACCATCCACTAATGCGGGTTCTTGCGATCTAACCTCACAACCCCCGCCCCCCTCCCCAAACACCTTCCCCAGGGGGCAAAGAGACCTGAGCCCAAACTTCAGGTTCCTTGAAGGCTACATCCGAAAACTACCATTCACAAGCGGATAATTCGCAGGAATTTGGGTGATGTTTTGTCACTGGCGCCGCCAGCAGCGGCCCAGCGCCCCTCCCCCCTCCTCGCAGGTGCCGATGGGCATCAACCCATCCCCGCGGCGCGGCGAAACTTGGAGTTCCCCTACCCTAAGGCTCCAACGATTGTTTTTGGCCCCAGGTTGTTTTTTTGACAGGCCTTTCAGGGGTGGTTGATGGGAGGGTTTCTTTTGAGGCCTACACAGGGGTCGTTGACCTGTAGGGTACCAAAAAGCGAGAGCCGTTCTTTCCCATGCCTTTTGAAAGTCTCGGAAGAGGGTGTTTCTGGTGTATCTGCACTGCGGTTCAGAGGTCTCTAGGGCCCGGAAGCTATGGGTGCGCTTTCACGTGCAAACATAAACGTGGGTTCTCCTCTTTTGGTGGACCTGGGTCGTTTTTACGAAGGCCATCGCAGGCAATTACTTGAACTGCAACAAACAAAGCGAGTCTAGGTGTCCATGTCAGGCACCCAATCCAAGTGTTGGCCCCTACTAAAAAGGGACCCGAAATCCAGTTTGTGAAAGTCATCTGGAGCTTTCTTGAAGCGGCCAAACACAGACCAAGAAGCTTCGAGGTCTCGCTGGTAGTGTGTAGAGGGGGCAAGGTTGTGAAGGTACTGTTTCCTTTAAAAGCAGCCCCCAACATGCAGTAATTTACTTCTCATCCCTGACCGCAATAAAGCTGGAGAAGCAGTGAAAGGGTTGCTGACCCACTCTCGTTTTTCAAGGGACCCGCGGAACGGGTAACGAACAGGTTCTGGCTCGCATACGGCCAGTTTCTTCGCGAAGGCCATGTATATTGGTTCACGGCTGGCTTGCTCTTTGGCTAGCCCACCCCTATACAATTGCCGGTGTGACACAGAGTGATCGGACCAAAAGCAGTGAATTTACCAAACAGAAAAAGGACAGGGAGCCCAAGGAGGGTGTCTGATCCCAAGGAGATTGCTCCACAACTGGATGTTTTTGCGCTTCCATGTGAATCTGGGGAGACGTATCCATCAGAGTTGGTCCAACCCCTCGACTTTCAAAGGGAAGCCAACTGCAGGGGTGGATGGACAAAAGTCTAGCCCCAAGGTTTCCATCCCAACTGAGGCAAAACATTTGGGTTGCTCGGTTTTTAGGAGACCCCCTGTTGTTGCTTTGCAATAATGCTGAACTTTGATTCGCAACATTAATCCAACCACGTTACCAGGACATCCATCTTCGATTCCTCCTTATACCATCAAGTGGCATTCTCCTCATTGTGAAATAGATTCAGGGCTGGTAGCGGAGCAGGTTTTTCCGAAGAAAGGAGAGGTGTCGTCAGATGCAGAATTGTTTGCTGAAGTCTACTTCCGGCCGACCTGTGGGATATTCCGAGGAATCCATCAACCTATCAATGACCGCCAAGTTGCCGCCATTGTTCATGAACGCGTTGGCTGGTTTTGATATGAAGAACTTATAGATGACTGGTTGAACACCACGCAAGTAGATCCTTCGAGACATGGACCACTTCTCAAGAACAGGTTGGGCAGAGAAGCACTTCTCTACCGCGAGCTGCTGGACAACGATTAGCTGATTAGCTCAAAGATCCTGTGGAAGGCCTTGCCTATTTCAAGAAGCAATTTCTCCATGACTATTCTCTAATCATACATCCGCAACGTGTCCGCATCGTTGAGATTCACTCTGGGCGGCGCTCCCGCTGCAGCGGATAACCTGCGAAAAATATCGCATTGATCTCTATTGTGGTTATTGTGCCGGAATTTCTGCCATCAAATCATCCCACGAGGCTAGGCTCTCCATCTTCCGAACAATATATCGAACTTGGAAAGGCATCGGAGGAACTCACTGTCGTGCCTTCGATGGTTGAAGAAACTGAGAAGTTGAGGCAGGTACACGTTGATGTTTCCGCTGAGGAAAAACTTCCGATGATGATGAAAGGATTCAGCGCCCGAGATTGTGCGCGTGTCAAAAACTTCTGCGCCCAAGGAAACAGCGCCTCCAAGGACTAGCGGATCAGAGAAGCAAGCAACATCCCCGCGTGCGCATGACACCACCAGAAAATACTAGGGCGGAAGAACCCATAACACTTCAAGGGTCATTCAGGTTTACACCCACGCCCAGATGAAGTCATAGGGAGGTCATCCCAAGACGAAGGAAGAGTGCAAGTCAGACGCAAAGCTCCATCACGACCTGTAATGCCGACCCCAGAAGTCAATACCATGAAGTCTTCGAGATTGCCACATTGCATCACCTGGGTCCACGGAAGAGCTGCAGACCTCTATTCAGGGTATCCAGTTCGACTTCCACATGGAATGAGGGAGCTTGGGCAAAGCGGCGCTCCGAAAAAAAAGAAAAAAAGAAAAAACTGATAGAAGCTCCCGAATGCGGACGCGAAAGCGGACTCTTGTCACATCTTGCGTCGCGTCTCTAGTCACGTTTCTATAGTCACGTCTCTGGTCACTTCGGGTCACGTCATTGTCAGGCCACGTCTCTCATCATGACTTTCGTCGAACCTTTCATCATGTGTCTCGCTGCGCCTCTCGTCGCGACTCTGTCACGTCTCCCATCACGTCTTTCTTGGCGACTCCCGTCATGTTTCTTGTCATGTGAGTCGTCACCCCTCAAGTCGCGTCTCTGGTATTTTATCACTTGTCTCGCCGCGCCTGTCGTCATGACTCCGTCGCGTTTCCCGCCGCGTCTTTCCTGGCAACCTCTCGCGTCACGATCCTCGTCACGTCTCTTGTCGCATCTCTCGTCGCGTCTCTGGTCACGCCATATCTCGCGTCTCGTCGCGACTCTCCTCGCACGTCTCTTGTCACATCCATCACATCCATCGTCATGCCTCTGGTCACGTCTTTGGTCATGTCGGTCGTAACAACTCTGGCCACGTCTCTTGTCATGACTTTCATCTTATCTTTCATCATGTGTCTCAACACGCCTCTCGTGACGACTACGCAGCATCTCCCGTCACGTCTTTCTTGGAGATCCTGTCGCGCGCATCGTCGCCCCTCGCGTCACGTCTCTGGCCAGGTCTCTTGTCACGACCCTCGCCACGTCTCTTCTCAAATGTCTCTTGTCATATTTCTGGTAACCTCTCGCGTCACGATCCTCGTCACGTCTCTTGTCGCATCTCTCGTCACGTCTCTGGTCACGCCTTATCTCGCGTCTCGTCGCGACTCTCCTCGCACGTCTCTTGTCACATCCCTCACATCCATCGTCACGCCTCTGGTCACGTCTTTGGTCACGTCCTTTGTCACGTCTGTCGTAGCAACTCTGGCCACGTCTCTGTCATGACTTTCATCTTATCTTTCATCACGTGTCTCGACGCGCCTCTCGTCACGACTACGTCCATCTCCCGTCGCGTCTTTCTTGGAGATCCTGTCGCGTGCGTCGTCACCCCTCGCGTCACGTCTCTGGTCACGTCTCTTGTCACGACCCTCGCCACGTCTCTTCTCAAACGTCTCTTGTCATATTTGCCATCCCGTCTCTGGCAACCTGTCGCGTCGCGATCCTCGTCACGGATCTTGTCGCATCTCTCGTCACGTCTCTCGTCACGGCTCTCCTCTTCTCACATCCATCGTCACACCTCTGGTCACGTCTGTTTTCACGTCTTTGGGCACGTGCTTTGTGACGTCTGTCGTAACAACTCTGCTCCCGTCTCTCGTCATCACTTCCAACACATCTCTCATAATGTGTCTCGACGCGCCTCGCGTTACAACTCCGTCACATCTCCCGTCCTGCCTTTCGTGGTCTGTCTCATGTCTCTGGAAAACTAGCGCGGGACTGTAGCGCCAGAATGATTGCGACCAATTCTGACACGTTTCAAGCCCGCCAAAACGAGCCGATTGTACGACAGGGCCAACGAAAACGGCGCCGGCGCAAACACTATCACAGGACACCTCAACATGGGATGCTTATGATTCGCAGGCAACACGGGGACCTACCTCCCATGGTCACAATCAAGAATGTCAAGAACCCGAAGCCTTGCAAACAGAGCCACAAGAGAAGCACAAGTGGCAGAACATCAAGGATACACCTCTCCAGAGTGACCAGGAGTGGACAAACGGAGCTCAGAAGAGCAAGTCCTACAACTGCAGTGATTGGAGACGTGCTTCCTGACCCCACTCATATGATACAACCAACGAAATAAGATTTCCATCCAGACGCTACCTCGACCACGTTTTCCTCATAGATATTTCTGTTTGCAAGGTAGGTCAGTTTCAAAGACGCTACCTATTCGCTGGTGCAGGTCCACCCCCGAAAAATAGCTAGTATTCCTGTTGGTTTCCTTTCAACCTAACCAAGGTTACAGAAACCGACAGACCCACTCTGCCAATTTCCACGTCATTGAACCGAGCCGAGCCGAGGCTGGAGGGCGGTGACCCGGGCCAATGGGCCCCTCGGTTTTTAGACGAGGGCGCGGTCTCGTTTGAAAGACCTTGAAGCTTCCCTGGTGCTCTTCCCTTTGCTTTGAAAAAATGCGCCAAAAAAGAGACCCTCGAAAGAAAACATGCACAGTTGGATAAATGAGATGCGCGATTCTCCCCCCATCTTGGCTTCATCATCGAAGAAATTCACAGTGCTTATATATATTGTGCCATCTACTTTCTGTACTGTATGGGTATGTTGTAGGGTTGCGAGACGGGTGCTTTGCCAAGGTTGTTTAGGGTTGTTGCATTTGTCAGCCTTGAGTGGTTTGGACTGGATGTTTTCGGCCCAGCAGCCTCCGAAAAGGGGTTTGTGTCCTTTTGAAGGTGCCCTTGTTAGGCTGCTTGAAAGGCAAACCGCAGACAAACACATTCATCTTAATTTTTGGTGGGGCGGTTCCCCTAGTCTGACATCCCCAAATGTCAAAGCTACCCAAGGCCGAAGCACTTCCACTTAGCCACCCGTAGGACCGCTTCGAAACCACTGGGCTGAGCGAGGGCTTGTGAATTGGGTGCCGTTTGAGGGTACCATTTTCAGCGGACAACAAAACAATGCTCTCCCTTTTGAGGGTCCCCTGAGGAACTCGATACCTTTGGGAACTCGACCGAGGAGAAGGAAAAGAACCAGGGCGCCGGCTGGGTGTGGAATCAGACCCCCCAGGAGCCCGCCTTGCGCTTGCTGCAGGAACAGGGGTCATGAGGACACCCGTTTCACCTGGATTCAAAAGGAACCAAAAGGAAACAACCATTTTGGGTGTCCCACCCAGTTCCTTAAAGGAGTCACCGTAGTCTATGATTCATTCGGAGATGAG
The DNA here is from genome assembly GCA_963377175.1 of Effrenium voratum. Lineage (NCBI taxonomy): Eukaryota > Dinophyceae > Suessiales > Symbiodiniaceae > Effrenium > Effrenium voratum. Next base: position 175,075 of record CAUJNA010000006.1, on the reverse strand, counting down.
AAGGGAAGACTATCAGATTATAGCTTTTCACAAAAGGCTGGCGCTACCTCAACGAACCCCCACCCCATAGTTTTTAACAAGCCCTTAGGCCAAAGAAGGCCAACCCTGGCCAATACAGCAAAGTACTGCTAAATGCAGTTGGCGGTTCTTTTTTGGGCCTTTGGATCGATTTAGGAGGTGACCCTCGAGCTGGCGGTGGAGCCGTGTAAAGCCGCCGACCTCAAGGCGCTTGGCCGTCGCACGCAAACAGCACCCGTGCCGGTTGCAAAGTGCTTTGACCTGGAACCCCAACATGGGCTACCCTTTGCCTCGGAAAGCACAGCGCCTCTTTGGCAGGATCAACAGCCAGCTGGTTCTCAGAGATTGTGGAAATGGCCAAATCAAAGAAATCAGCCGAGCGTAGGAAATGCCTCGTGGGGATATTCCCATGTCTGCGAACAACAAGCAAGGTCAGGGCTAGTGACGTGTGCACATGCGACGAACAGAGCTCAATCTATTCTTGGAAGGATCGCGCATTTGCAGCTTCATGTTTTTGTTTTTTTGTTTTTTTCCATCGGAGGTCGCTCTCTTTGTTTTTTGTTGTTGGGGGTTGGGGCGGGACCATGACGACCCTGCAGGTTGAAGCTTTGAAGAACCCCTCATTCGGCACTAGGAAAGGGAAACAAACGCAGTTTGTTTGGACAGCGGTTGAAGCATGACTAGGGTGTTTGAAGTCCTTTTTCGCGCTATGGAAGCGGTGCGGCTGTACGCGTTCATGCTCGTTTTATCGGAGTGAACCTTATGGGTGTGATGTCAAGATTGCGAGCTGCAATCAGTAGGGGGTATTCCATCAAAGAGGGGGTCCTTCACTTTTGGGGGACAAGCCCCCTATGAATCTTTAAGCTTGATTAGTCCGGCATTGACATCAGTGTGTTGTTTGACAACCTGGAAGAGCTCAGCCAGGCTGTGCGAGAGGGACCTACACAATACTCGTATATATTCGTCCGTCTATCGACAAATCTATCTCGTCTCATCTAACCCATGCTAAGTCTATCCTAACCCAGCCGAATCAAATCTGTCCTAATCTAACGAAATCTAATCTTCTCTAACCTATCTAATCAAACCCAATCTAACCAAAGCTAACCCAATCTAACGTATAAATCTGGTCAACCCTTCCCCTTTTTGGACAGGCAGCAAGGAAGCCATTCCTTGGTCCGAAGTTGGGGCGGGTGGAGGTGACGATCGCCTCGAAGTCCGTGTCCGTAAAGCGCAAGGGCGAGATAGTGCTGGAGGACCGCAGATGGATCCTGCCCTCCCCCCCCGTTTCGCAGGGGTCCCCCGTTGTTTTTGTTTCCCGGGCAAACAGAAGGAAACCGCTCACTTGCGTTTTTTTTCTTTTCTCACTTTGGTTAGTCTCGGTTGGTTTTGAAGGCAAACCAACAGGAAACCACTCATAATAAAACAAACGCTCCTGTTTTCATGTTTCCTTGGTGGTTGGCGAGTTTCCCTTCAGGGTGACGTTTTAAGGGGAAATCTAGGGACGGCAACCCGCCAAGCTTTGTGCGGCTGAGGGGTTCTGTGGGGATCCTTTGCCTGAAGTATCTACATGCGTCAAGGAAACTCAAAGCGAATCCAGCTTTTGATTGGGTTCGCCTTTTGTTTAGCATGCGTTGTTGGGGCGTTCCATTCTTGGCTTTTATTTTGGCTTTTTCGTTTTTAGCTTTCCATTTTTGGCTATGCATTTGTACCAGCTGATCCTCCTTTGGGTCAAGGAGTTCACGGTTGCGATTTTGAGCGGTAGCTCGCATTCCGATTGCAAAATAGCCCAACACCGCGTTCTAAGTATTTAGACCCGTAGGATATTTGTCGGCTATGGCTTTTGATAGATGCCCATCATTTCGGGTCCCGCATTAAAACTCCCACGCAAAATTAGGACGTCTTACTATGGACGCGGCTCCGTTGTGGCTGCAAAAGCAAAGGCCGTGCCCGCTGCAACTTTGCGCAGGGGAAGCTCTTCGACAAGATCAGCGGCGAGGATTCCACCTGGCACCTGGACAGCGGAAAGCAGGCGCTGGAACTGAGCGAGCCCAGGGGAAGGTGGGGATGGGTTTCTAGCCCAAATAGAAATGTTCTGGACATCACCTCGGGTAATTAGAAGGGTTTTGAAGCACTTTGATGGAAAGGCAACGAGTTCTTCAACCAGGTTTCGGTGATAGGTGGAGAAATTTGGGCTGGATGCAAACGTGCGCAAGTTGGGATTTGAAGGCAAGCGGTGTCTGCATTCCGTCTGCTTAGCAATGTGATTCTCTGATGATTTTGCCTTTATGGGCAATCGAGCACCCAATCTCACAGCTTCTTGATGTGTTTTGCGATCTCCTTCCGGGGGCCAGACTCTTTATCCTTGATGTGTGCATTTATCAGGTGACGGTATACCTCTTGTGCTACTGTGATCACTTCTTGAAAACTAGGGGTAAGCGAGGAGGTTTCCGACTTTCAAGCAAATGGAAGACTCTTTGACGAGTGACGAGTTTCCACTTTTCGGGGCCCTGGGACATGGTTGGCTCCATGAAAAGATCAGGGGGTGTTTTTTTGTTTAATTTCGTTCAGCACCAACGTCTGGCAAAGTCTGCGCAGGTTTTCAAGCAATCCGGAGTCCAGCCGTACCTTTTTCATTCTTCTCAGGGATCCAAAGGAAAAATGCCCCGCACAATTACCTTTGTCTTTTCCACCTAAGATCCTACACCTTAGATTCGGCTGTCAACACTTGGCTTCGACTGTTGGTGGGGAGATGGGATTGATTGGATCGGATGAGAAGTTTTGGCTAGGGGCATTACTTAGTGGCATGCAACATGGCATGAATTCTTAAACATGTGATTTGACCCCTGTTGTTTTCCGCATGATTTGAGGTTCGGTCAACCTTTCTGAGCAAGTCCCTGGCATGCCACGCTACTCGGGCATTGTTGTTTGTGTGAGGGTACCCCTTCTAGAATTGCGAGATCGAACTTGACAATGGGCCCGCGGCTCCCCACTTCTCGGGTCTCGGGTCTCGGGTCTGGGGTCTCGGGCTCTCGGGCTGAGCGGGCGCACGTGAGCGGGTGTGCTTGCGGCACGATGCATGCAGTGCTGAGCAGGTGCACGTGAGTGGGTGTGCTTTGCTGAGCGGGCGCAAGTGAGCGGGCGCGCTTACCATTTGGCAGGCATGCGTGCAGTGCTGAGCGGGCGCACGTGAGCAGTGCTGAGCGGGTGCAGTTGAGCGGGTGTGCTCACCATTTGGCAGGCGTGTGTGGTCTCGGGAAGTGCTCGTTGTCAAGTGCGTTCTGAGAACTGTTTTGGAGGAAATCCCAAAGGCAAGCTCACCTTGTTGAGTGGTTGTTGAAATTATGTTTGGGGGCGGTTTCCTTTGAAGCTGCCCAAAGTAAATTTTGAGACTCAACTCTTGTCAAGGTTGGCAAGTTGTCTCACTTCTGCGATTCCACTTGAAAAGGGGGTTGCCACCCTTTTTACTCCCCTACAGATTAACACGGAACCCAACGAAGCACCAATTGTAGAGGGAACTATTTGTGGGATTCCCCCCCCTTTTGAGTTCCATGTTAGTTTGTAGGGGAGTGGGACACCCCAATCCGATTTGAGTTCCATGTTAGTTTGTAGGGGAGTGGGACACCCCAATCCGATTTGCAGGTGGTCTTGACCTTGGAGAAGATCCGCCTCTCGGATGTGGAGAGGCAATGGCAAGGCATGTCTTGGGGCTTTCAGGGAGTTCCACTCTTGCTTCGGATTCCGCGGCGCATATGCATGTGAACGTAGATGGTACAATTCGCGCATTTTGGTTTAGGTTTAGTTCTTCCCTTCCTCTACCAGCGTAAAGTAGGACTGTGCCATCTGCCTTCCCGGTTCCGAGGAGGTGCCCGAAGGCCTTTGGGCAAGCTGTTGGACGTTTTCTTCAGATTGCTTCCACAAAAAGAGGGGACTTTTTGACACCTCATGTTGGAAATAGCGAGCTCTCTTCGAGACAAGGGTCAATCAAGGGATTCCACGAGCTTGCTGAAAGTGCTTTGATTGCCCTGCTCGACAGTGAAGGGGCCAACAGCCTTTGCTTGGGCCAAATAAGATGGCGCATGGCTAAACGGGGCTTTATCGGTTGGGGCGTCTTTGGGGCAGGCTTTGCACAGTTTCTGGTTTCCCCTTCTAGTGATAAAGCAGTCAACAACCATGTCTTAGTTAAGGCTCTATAGGCCTCCGACTTTGGAGCATGTTGTGCCGTGTAGGCAAACAGCGCCTTGCAGGGGGAACAGTTTCCGCCTTGCAAGGGAGAAACGGAAACACGCTTGCTTCTCACAATTCTACGCACCAATCCTTGTCCACGAAGACCTGGTGCCAGAAACAGATGCAGTGTGTCGACCCCCCATGTGGATACCCTGCCAGAAGGAATCCACTCATTCCACCAGCAAGTCGGGCGCTTCGGAACAACCCAGGCCCGGCCTTCTGGGAAAGCCTCTTCGAGAAATCGTGACCCAGGGCGCTGCTCCCTTTGAGTTGGGAGGGCCAAGCGTCAGATGGCTCAAAGCTGCCGCGGCCAAGCAAAAAGCGACTATTTCGAGGGTGGGGGGGGGGGGGGCAGCGGGCAAATTCTAATAACGCCCAAACGGTTAAGGCTCTGATAGCCTTGAGGCCAAATACGAGCAAATGAGCCGTATTCGTTGTGACAGTCATGTTCGTGAAGCACGATCTCTTTGGGTTCCGTATGAATCGGGAGGCTGAAGTGGCGGTTCTTGGGCAGGGTGCAGGGTGGTGGACAAGGGAGCTGATTCTTCCCCGGGCGCAGAATCCAACAAACATATACCGAGGGATTCCCAATTCTGTTCACCTCTCTTTCTGTTGAACCACCCATTGTGGGCTGGGTGTTCGGCCATGTTCGAAAGAGAAGGAGCCCTGAAGAGCGATATTTCTACAGAAAGGGAGATCCACTTTTGAGAGCTCCATGGCTAGTGTTGCAAGGGAGTGGCAGCTGCATGAAAGTGGCCCAGGAACGGGCAGTCAGACGGGGTCTCTGAAGGAGCATGCTGCAAACCACGGGAGCTTTCCTCAGTATCCATAGG